>JAODLL010047263.1:0-19917 GCA_026546735.1 Forbesichthys agassizii | reverse complement strand
ACATCACTGAACTGCCCAATTATCTGCCCTAGAGGGATAATATACAACAGAAACAGAATCGGGCCCAGGATAGAACCCTGTGGCACCCCACCCGAAAGTCCTGCCACATCAGACATGATCTGATCAGTCAAAACACTAAAACTTCTACCAGACAGGTAAGATGAAAACCATTTAAAAACTGATCCAGATATCCCCACCAAATCCCCACCAAGTCTATTAATCATAATGTTATGGTCAATAGTGTCAAAGGCAGATGTACGGTCTAGTAAAACCAAGACTGTATGTTTCCCAAAGTCAGCTGCCATCATAATGTTACTGGACATTTTCAGTAAAACAGTTTCTGTAGAGTGCTTCTTACGGAACCCATACTGATATTTGTCAAAAATGTTATTGTTTTCTAAAACAGTAGTAAGCTGCTTGGTTACAATTTTTTCCAAAATCTTTGACAAGAATGGCAGTTTTGATATTGGCCTATAATTCTTGGGTAGTGAGGGGTCCAAACTGGGCTTTTTAAGTACTGGTTCAGCAATAGCATGTTTAAAGACGTTGGGAACCACACCAGTTGAAAGGGAAATACTGAGCAATTCCACTACACAGGGACCAATACAATCAAATGCCTGTATGAACAACATAGTAGGGATAACATCGCTATGGCAAGAGGAGGGTTTTAGTTTAAGTAGTAGGACCGTGATGTCATGTAACGTCACAGGCTTTAATGAACACCAAGAGTGTCGGGGGGATATCTCTGATCTGATCAACAAAGAAATTAAGAAAAGCATTGCTGTCTGATGTAGAGATCATCGCTATTTTAGGGACAGAGGGCGAAACAATTGAATTTGTCAAACAAGAATTTGGGGGTTTTCTTATTTGAGCATATTAGCTGGGAAAAATACTTAGTTCTAGCGTTTTTCACCATGTCGTTTAAGGAAGTCATTAGTTCCCTAAGGTGAAGCCTATGAACCTCAAGTTTAGTTGATTTCCATATATGCTCCATCTTTTGGCAATTTCTTTTAAAACACTGAATAGATTCATTTAACCAAGGAAAATTCTTTTTGAGGTAATTATTGCTTGATTTCGCAGGTTCCACTTTATCTAAAATGGCTAAACACTGGCTATTAAAAGACGCAAAAGCATCTGAATCACCGCAGCCCATTAACAAGCATGGATCAAACAAAGCAGAAAAACTCCCAACAACTTCCTGGTTAATGATTCGCCGTTGGGCCTTAATTATTATTATTATTTATTATTATCAAAGAAAATACGGCTATTTACTATGTCTAGACCAAGTGAGAAAACGAGGTCCAGGGTGTGTCCCTTATTATGTGTGGGTCCTGAAACATGTTGAGTAAAGTTAAGAGAGTCAGTGATGGATAGATCAACAGCTGCATTATTATTATTATCTACACAGCCAATAGAAAA
Organism: Forbesichthys agassizii; assembly: GCA_026546735.1. Lineage (NCBI taxonomy): Eukaryota > Metazoa > Chordata > Actinopteri > Percopsiformes > Amblyopsidae > Forbesichthys > Forbesichthys agassizii. The sequence goes on along the minus strand of JAODLL010047263.1, from coordinate 18,498 downwards.
CCTGTGTGTGCTAGCAGCTCCAATAGACAGGGAACACATACAGTAGAGAAGATAGATGAAGTAGAAGTAGACTCACGTCAGTTTCTATGGAAAATAATTGCATTACTTAAACAGAGACACTGGTGAAGGTTTGCAAGGGACTACAGATCTGTAAATCATACTCATTCACCTGTCAAATGTTGTCATTGATCTAAACCATTTACTGCTGTAATTAGCAAAATTATATCCTGTCAAAGATAATATGAAAGGAAATACAGGAAAACTGGATGAGAAAATGATGCACTCCCTTCACAAACAATATATTTATGTATGTATTTATGTATGTTAATAGCAGTCCAAATTTGAAGAGCTAATAAAAGCATACTTTTTTCCAACACCTTACATAACTAAATTCTCAGGCCACAAATGTACATCCATACCCATCTACTGTATGTACAGTACTGTAAGTATACTGTATATTCCTCTGCAATGTTTCCTTTGGGCTGAATGAAATGTAATTCTACTGTAAACAGCAAAACAAAGAACTAATCTATTCTTACTAGAGCCAATGTTTTAGCAGCCATATTAGCACCAGTAGCAAGCTATGCTGTAGGCTATCTACAAAACAAATGGCTATTGTATGTATAATAAGATGCAATCTCTTGTAACTACTAAACCTTTTTTACTTTTTACAAGACCAGAAAGTCAATTGAAATGTTATAACATGATACTGCAATCTGTCTAACTTCTTTAAATCAGAATACCACCAAATTAAACTTTCACAAGCTTTAATGATAGACAATGTGTACTTAATCAAATTTGTCAAAAATATATACTATATTTACAGAATTACAGTCTAACTGGACCATTGTTCTGTATAATTGAGCCAGATGAGTGTGACTGTTGTCTTACTTACACAAGCATAATGCTCAGTGCTAAGCAGCCAATGTCTCTCCAGTTAACATGGTCTCAGCATAAGTAGCTCCAGTCAGATATTAAAAGACCAGTCAGTGGTTTGCCCTTTGCCATCTGTGACTCCACAAAGTTGCTAGCTTCTTATTTGCTGTTTGTTGATTAAACAATAGAAAAGCACACCCTGGAAAAATACAAATATATACAAACCAACCTGAATTGCCGTAATTGCTAGTTAATTCACCAGCAGCATAACATAATTAGGTCCAATTAATGTTAAAATTAAATAAAAAGTATAGATAGATATTATTCATCCTGCTTTGCAATAACATAGCTGCGATAAAATCTTTTGTGCGACGTAGATCGCAATAGTGTTGTATTGTCCTTTGTGTACAACACATGATGGAAATAAACATTCTAACAATAATTCAGTCAATTTATCTAAACCAGACTTTTCATTTTTAAGATGCAAACAGGAAAAAGGTTTTCACATACACATCAAAAAAAAAAGTAACAATTTAAATAGGCACTTTCAGTTAGTGTGAGTGCCGGGCTTCAAATTAGTTGTATAATAATCAAAAGTGTAATTCATGCATTGCGTCCATAATTAACAAAGTTGTTCACAACAGACTGTAATACTGAGATATTAACTTACTGTATCAATACATACTCAGGGCATTTCCAAATAGGTAACACAATAAAGCTACCACCTTTGGTCATATTTGGAAGAAATAAAATACTTCCAAAAGTTTAGATATAGAACGATTTCACACAAAGCACTCCAGGCAAGAAAGGAAAGATTATCAATTTAGACAATTGGACACTTGATGTAAAATAATATATGGTACATACTGTATTGTTAATAATTTCACATTCTATACACATAATCTCATTAGAAAAAATTGATCAAGACATATTTAACTTTCAGTGACAGCTGGTATTTTGACTATATCTACATTATATACAAGACATATACAGCACATTTCAATTACACTCAAACTACATAACCACTGTAGTGATATTCAGAACAAAATAAACCACAGAAAATGTTTTTGACTCATTTTTACCCTGTACACAGGCATTGTGAAAGAAGGGGTCAGGTATTTCAAAGGCAAGAGGGGCAGGTATTGAAAGTCACTGGAGAATAATCACATTACAAGTACCGACATGTATTTAGCTCGGATGTGGATGTCACCATTCTGCTCATTATTATCAAAATATCAACTGTAGTCCTTGCTGAACATCATTGCATGGCCAGTTTGTTTACAAAAGGAATGACTGGTGAGTCCATGATTTAATTCAACGCTGTAACAAATCTATCATAAAGAAACAGCAGTTAGGCTTTTGGTGATTTCTAACCATAATCCTGCATCGTACACCAAAACAGTAGTGCAACCAATCCCTTCTGAGCCATCTGTGAATAACTTCATCATCATCAAGTGATGAGTCTGTAAAACAAGTGGATAATAAGACACCTCCTTGACCTCGCTTTAATTTCACACTGAAGTTCTTGGCTTACGGATGACTAGGTGGACAGGCCCTTCGTTGGTGCCTTTAATAATGTTCCAGGCATCGTAGTGCATGAGACCCTCCAGTGAGCAACCGTTGATAGCAATCAATTCGTCCCCAACTTCAATGACCCTAGACAGCTCTGCAGCACCCCCTGTGGTGAAAGTGCAAAGTTATTTAGTTCAACTGTAACCGTATAATGTATAAAAACTAAATGCATGAATGAATTTAATGGCATCACACACATTGAAAAAGGCAAACTTATTATAATAACAAAGTCCAGTGTCAAATGCCAGCCAATGCTCCCACTAACTGACTTGAAGGTGACTTAACAGTAACTAGCTGACTCTATGGCTAGCAGTCTGGTTAACATCACCCTCCAGAGGGCAGCATCATCAAAACATAAAGGTGTAGTACTCATTCTGGAGAAAGATGGTTGATAAAATCAAAACTAAAACACCTCTCTGTTCAGTACCATAGGGTGCTCCACACATTGAAAATGCATGGCGAAGGCTAGGATTTTGTGGTTGTTTGTGAGCACTACTGTTTATGTTCCTATTTACAGAGCCAGGGCCTGGTAGAAACACTGGACTATTTTGTCAGTGCACACAGAACGGTAAAATAGAATTCTATAACAACACTGTTCTTTTATTAATTTCTTAATATTCTCGTTCAAAAAGTCCATCTATTTTCAATATATTTCACTTATTTGATAGGACAATGAACAATTACATTAAGTGATGTGGGAGATTGATATAGGGAAGGATTGGGAAACTATCACGGGCCAGATTTAAACCCGGGTTTCCTAAGGCATTATGGCTCGCACCACTGATCCAGCCTCCACGATTATATACAGTATCCACTGCAGTTGGTTGCTGGTCAGCTATTTTAGAAGGAAACCAAAATTTCTCATATTTTTCAGTGAATTCTAAAATTGTACCCAGGGCATGATAGAGGTCTTCCCTTATGTCATACCCGTAGCCTATTTAGTCATACTTATTGTGTTATAAAGGGAAGGAAATATTCTTGCAGGTTATCACTGCAGTATAGACATTATAGAGATATAGATTGCACAGCAAACAATAAAGAATCTATTGATAATTTTTACTTTTTACTACACAGAAAAACCCAATAAAACACAATGAAAACATATTCAATCTATCACTTAGTGTACATATTCAGTATACATGTGCACATATACTGTATGTATATGTATGTGTGTGTGTGTGTATACAACGTTATGTATATACTGTATATACACACACACATATATATATACATATAGATTACCTTCCCTCTGAATGCCGTGCCAATATTGCAGTGTTCCTTAACTGTCAGTGGAGATCCTAATTCACTGCAAACCTTTATGGATGCACCTTCATGAATAAGTCAAATACAAAAGCTGGGAGTCACCTTTAAAGATGCGTTTGACATTGAGGGGTCTGTCTCCATGGACTGAGGCCTTACCACCCTCCAGACTGAAGCCCAAGCCAGCAGATGTCTTGTGAAGTTCCACTTTCAGAGCACCATCGGGACCAAACTCCACCGCTGAGACCAAACGAAAAAGAACCACAGAATAACTGAGACACGAACAAATAAAGAAGATCATAGTGATGTGATTGGGATTATATAAAATTCAGGCAACATTCAAATTGAAGGTTTAACTACAGTATGCTATGTATATATCTTATTTCTTCAATATATCTACACACGACACATGACCGTACTGCAAGTTCTAATCATGTATTTTGAAGGCGTACAGAATTACCCATTGAACTGCATATAAAGCAAGTGAAGAGCATGATCAGTTGTAAAGCTATGCGTCAGGTTGTGCTACAGTATACACCATTAGAAATTAGGAGACACTCCATAGTTTTCACATCTGGGTTTAACAATTCTGAGCATATCCTTTAACAAACCTTCTCCAATCCCAACAGATTTCTTCTTGGAGGACAGAAAAATCTGTCTTGGCTGGCTTGACGTGTCATGTCTGGGGGAAGCATTCACTTCACTCTCCTTTCCTCTCCGAATAACCACCAATGCTCCAGCGGACAGCCTGGCTTGATGGAGCAGGGACAGAGCTTCTCCATGGGTGGTGCCTTCCAAGCTTCTGCCATTTATGGAAAGAATGGCATCTCCCCTTTGAATGGTGCCTTCCAGACTAGCTGCCCCTTTGGCGAAGACTCGATGGACCTGTCCATAATAGGTGAGTTTCAAAATGCTGCATGTTTAGATTAGTGTGTTACATACAGTACACTGTACAGTAGATGATTGCTGGTTGGTCTGCAGTAGCTCCCAATACAATTCTGCATCTGCATCCAAAATGTTGCTGTTACATTTCAAAGCCTTGCACAGCCAAACAGCACACTACATCACTGACCTTCTAAGCCCATATATTCCAAATACACCTCTCAGATCAATAGACTCATCTATTAGCTGTCCCTCATACTCAATCTATGGAAAACCTGTCCACTATCACTTTGTTCCCTACACTTTACTGACATTTGGCTTTTGGTTAGCTTTTAAATAATTTTGAGATTATTTTGTCTATTTGATTATTTATTTTTATTTTTTATCTGACTGTACTTTTAATTTAATTCATTAATTAATTTGTTTTATTTTTGTTTTATTTATTTTTATTAACTTTTTCTTTTGTTATCTCCATTTTGGTTTCTGTGTTTCTACCTACCATGTTGGTATTTTATTGTAAAGCACATTTTGATTCTATATCTGTGAAAAGCGCTATATAAATAAATGTACATATTAACCATTGCATAAAAGATGTCAATAAAACAGAGGAACGAATTTACTCCAAGTTACATTTAGTTTTTTGTGACCATATATTAAAAGTGAATCTATATAACATTTTCTGCCACTATATGTCACACTAAGCACGTAGCTCAAACAAAACAAAAAAAATTATTTGTGGGCCACACATATTTACTGTATATATGCACTAACATGCATAGGCTATGAGAAAAAAAGAACAGAAGAGCTTGCATTACAACATGTAATGTAATTCCCTGCTCAGGACACACTTTTAATCCACTACTGTATATCTTCACATATAAAATAGTTGTAGTAGTAATAGTAGTTGTAAGATATTTATTTTATTTTGGCAAAACATGCTGTTCTGTTCCAGCAATAAATATCAGTATTAAAACTGTTTCTGTGATACCAAAGGTAAGCACCACAGATCATTTCCAGATTTGCATTTTTCAGTACTTTCATCTGTAATATACTTACACTAATGAACTTCTGCTCAAGGTCCACTCCACCAGCAATGCTGAAACCCAGTCCTGAGCCTTCCGCTTTAACAAAGATGACAAAGTGAGTATCCTCCTTAACCTGTGGAAAGTTCAAATAGAGGTCAATGTAGGAACTTGTGTAGGAATGTAGGAACAAACCAAATGTTACCAGGCATCACGTCAAAAATAATATTTGTGGATACCACTGAGAGGGCCTTGGTCTCCTGCAGAAGGGCCAACACATCTGATTTGGTATTTAAGGAAGACAGGACCATCTGCAGCTTACTTTGACACATTGGAGAACTGGCCAACTCTGTCAAACTGCAGACAAATCAGTAAGACTGTTAAGTAAATTAACTTCAGGTCCTTAACACAGAATACATACGACACATGCAACTAGCTTTGCCCACCTGATAGACCACCCATTAGGTTCTGTGTCCTGATGGTGGGTTACGGGACTTTCCAGAGCAGACTCCTCACTGGCCCTAAAATCATCTGGGCTCACTCTGATCAGATGAACACCTGTGGTTGCTTCAGTCGGACCAAGGCCTTCGGGTGCAGGAGCTTGTGTGTGCCTAATAGCTTCTGTTTTAAACGTGGCTATGTCACCGCTGAAGTCTTCTGTGCATAGCTTGTCCAGGTCAGGCATACTGAGGGCCCTGAGTTCCCGCATCCTGGCGCGGGACATGTTGGCATGGCCCCTGCCATGCTTGCTACGCAACATGGGTGGGGTGGGTGGTGTTACCTTCACAGCAGCTTTGAAAGACTCATCCAGGGTGACATCTTGGGGCGGCGCTGTGTTGCAGCCAGCAGGGGGCATGTCAAGGTTGACCAGTGTAAGGGTAGAGGAGGACTTGCCGAGAAGAGGTAAGGCCGAAGTGGCAGGGATTAGATTCTCCACGCAAGAGCTAAAACTCCTTCGCAGTGCACGTGAGTCAATAGAACTAACCAAGCCCATGTAACCAGACAGTCTCTGGTTAAGAGGGGGTCTGCGTGTCAGAGCAAAAGAGTGGAGATCAATGGATTTGATCACTGGCTTGTCAAAGCTTGCCAGATTCTCAAAGGATTTAATCTTTTGTTTTACAGATATGGGACTGGGGTCTCCAAGCATGGCAGTGTCTGTTGAGAGACTGCGTCTTTCCATTGCTTTCAAGTACAGTCTAGATTTACTAGACTTAAGGCCCTCATTTGTCTCTAGCACACGTTCCGTTTTAGACATATTGCTTGTAATTGAATGATCTTTATCTGCACAACTTGATGAATTAACTATGGCATCGCTGGCCAGCCCATTTGTTTCTTCTCGTTTGAGTGTGGCACTAGAGGGTAAAAGCGCAGGCCCCAATCCTGCATTTCCATTAATGTCACTGTGTGCCAACGTCCTTTGAGTTGCATTCGAATCCCTGGAAGACACCGTGTTTTTACGTGCCAAAATGGGTGTGGATGTAGATGAAGATGACAGCCGAACCTCTATGAACGTCCTCTGAGTGGGATGTGTATCTGGTGGTTTGGCAACATCTTTCACCTCTAATGCACCGCGCCTGATAGTAGGGCTGCACTTTGCCTTGTCGTGAATTTTCTTACTTAATTTCGGAGAAGCAGGGTTGCCGTTTGTCTCAAGTTTATTGGTCTTTATCCTGCTGGGCGTGTCAATCGTCATGGCTGGTATTTTGGGAGAAGGGACAGGGGAACTGTTTAGAATTGCTTTCCTGGGAACTGGGCTTTCTGCTCTGCTAGGTTTTAAAGGAAGCTGTTCTTGGGGTTTGTTTTTACTCTTTATGTTCAGGCCCTTGAGTTTGGGAGAACTGGGAAAACTAGTGGTTGGTCTGATCAGAGTTTTCTCCTGAAGTTTAACCTTGCTATTTAACACAGGAGAGCCTACATTATTTTGCGATTTTGACCCTGAGGATGTCAGTGGGGTTCTATCAGGGCTGTTTGAGGTTGCTCTCGAGTCAGACAAAGGCAGCGCTCCTTCCCTCTCCTTGTCTGTTGTTGTTAAGGATGCTGAAATGTTTGTCCCCGATATGCCATTGCACAAGTTTGCGGTCTTTAGTTCCACTGAAAATAAGAGAGGGGCTGCTATGGCATCAGATAATCCAACATAGGCCGAGTTTAGTGGTGCATCTATATTCATATCTGATGTCTTTTGCTGACTCTGTACAGCGACTTTCTGGGTGTCTATAGCGGGCTCAATGCTGAAAACATCTTGGCATGCCATAGTACATGAGGCTGCCAAATGGTCACTTGTGCCAGAAACTGTAATCACAGCATCACCATGGCACTCTTTTTCTGCGGAAGGCACAGGAAGGGTAGCCCTAGCTGGCTCTTGACACAAGGAGGCTTTTGGGTCCCCAGTGAAAGAGGCATCTGAGTAAGAAACATGTGGAGGCTGGGCTGTACTGTGCTTGCTTTGCCCAGGGACAACAGCAGGGTCCTCTGGCAAATCAGAGGTTTGACTAAGCCTGTTGTTATCGCCGCTGGATGAATCAGCATGCTTCACAGACAACTGTCCATCTGCTAGCTCAATTAGCTCAGCTTGACTCAGAGGATTGGCTGGTTGGGCTTCATTGAAACAAATCTCCACCTCCTCCTCAGAGTCCGCTTCTTTGGGTACACGTTTGGATGACTTAACACCACGACTGTCGCTCTCTGAATCACTGTCATCCACCATATGGTACATGTGTTCAAAGTCTGCAGCAGGCCCGTCTTCGCTTAGCCCACTGGAAAAAGCAGAGCTACCACCCAAAGGATTACCAAAATTTCTGGAATAACTGTTTAAGAAGGTTTTTCCTTCGGGCGGGAAGCAGACGTTACTTCCTGTAGCCAAAGTGGTGACGTGGGTAAGGCTAGGTGGTACAGCTGGAGGTTGAACCCCTCTCTCCTCCTCAGGTGGGGGTCTGCCTTGTGGCATTGGGCAGCCAGACGCTGGGTCATTACATAATGAGCTGGAGGGGCATTTGGAAGATGCAACTTCATCACCAGAGTGGTCCAGCTCTGACATGAAAGCATCGATATTAGTGAGAGGTATTTGAGATTCCTGGTTTGTCACAGCAGTGGGGTCGGAATTGGTTTCTGGATTGCCTGGGTGTCCTTTTGCCGTTTGTCCTTCATCGCTTCCACTCGATGGGGGCCCCACTGGGTCCACTGCGTTGGCTCCTTCACAGCTTCCTGATGACAAGGTCAAACTGGAAAGTCGGTCTACAGCTGTGGGGAGGAAAAGCAAACACCCTACTTTAGGTCTGTGATGCAGAGGATGACCATATATATGTTCTAAAACTAGGAAGCATTTCACTTTGCATCCTAGCAAAGATACATGCGTGCTATAGCATGGTTATAACATGAGTGACATGAGGAACATGAGCGTATTAATAGTGGTCAGGGTACAGTATTTACTCTCTGATCATACAGCTTTAGTCTCCTTAGCTTAATCCTCAGAAACAAGGAGTGGGAGTCCAAAATGTTTTACAGCACTCTATGAAAGCTAGCTAACATGAAACTATGCCAAAGAAACTACCGGGAAGGGAAATGAGCTAATATGGAAGCTAGCTTTAGCTACTGGGGGCAAAATGAATAAAATAGTCACCATGGACACAAAGCCAGCTGCTTGCATTTCCCTGTTTTGGTGTGAAGGGTACTGCCAGCAAAGGAAGTACGATCCTACATCTTAAGGCAGCATTAAAGGAAAAGAAATACTGCTATATTTAATCCATGTCTAGACGTGTGTAAATTACTGCATATTCACCACTCGCAACTGCAGAAAACAGTGGATTACTTAGATTTTATGGATGAAGTTGTGTTACTGTAATGTATGTACTCTAAGTCTAGTAGACATACCCTCACTGTCCTAAGTAAATAGCAAGATAGGTGATTAATAACAATATAAATAAAATCTGTAGATTAACATACAGAAATAACATGGGGGGAAGGTAAACGTTAACTTTAAGAAACAACCACTGCCACATGAAAAATGTGAAGTTGATTTACAGTAAAGGTCATGATTTGATTGTAGTCGTTTTAATTCTCACCACATAAAACCATCTCAGAATCTGATTTTGGCATTTCTTAACAGGTTTTTATTGCAATAACAACAATTTATCGAAAACACCATCTTCAGTTCTCTAAAGATATCATCTTACTGTTATCTCTATATTCCAAGGGCACTATCTAGAGAACTAAGCCTCACCTGAAACTGGTCTCTTGATTTCTAAGGACAGCATTTCCGGAAGGTTGTGCATGAGTTCACATATCTCCTGATAGCTGGAGGAGCACACTAGTGTGTCCCCAATTGCCACAATCTCATCTCCCACACCTATTTTTCCCATGGATTCCTGCACGAATAGGATCACAACACATGGGACGGAATGCGATTAAAAAACACAAACAGCAGCACTATTTAGCCTCCCATCATTTTACTATTATGAGCCCATTCTTTTTGTGTTTTTGGGTGTGTGGGAGATGTCACAAATGTGGGATTCTGTGACCCAGACTAGACGTACCCTTTCCGCAGCTCCCCCCGGTCGTAACGCTATGACGGCCACCTTGAGAGGAGACGACTTTATCTCCAAATCAAGACCAAACGACTCCTGCTGGCTCCTCCTCAAGACCACCGTGTCGATAGTGCACACCCCGACCAGCTCACTTGACTCCCCCTTCTTGCAGTGTGGCTGAGGTACTGACCACCCTGGGGTCCTGGGAATCGGCGCCCCACACTGAGGGGCCTGGGCGGAGGCCGTCGAAGGCTCCTCCCCTTTAGCTTTCAGCTGCTGGGGAAGGTTTGGTGCCTCGATGCTCATCATGCTTTTGACCCGCGTGACCGCCTTGTGCTCCAGCTTGGGGGACCGTCTGCACTCCTCTCGGCTGCCGTCTCTCTTGACGGCCAGGGTGGCTTCGCTGGTGCCCGCCGCTGCCACGTGGTCAAAGGGGCAGCGAATGGGCATGAACGGAGACTCCGAACCAGAGTTGAGTCCGACGCCTTCCTCAGACTCCATGGAGCTGCTGTAGAGAGGGGCGGCCAACTCACAGCTCCCGTCCCTCCGCAAATCCCCCCCGTCCTGGCTCTCCTCATCTACCTCCACCGAGGAGGTGGCGATCACTATACCAGAGTCGCTCTCAGGGTGGCGGGACGCCCGGGTGGTGCTGGGGGTGGACGTGGACCGTGCTGTCCTGCAGAATGGAGGGGTGGATCCGGTTCTTGCCAGATCTCCCTCGTCGTCGTCGCTGGGGTCCTCCTCGTAGCACGTAACCCGCCGTTGGCGCAGAAGTGGGCTCCGCACCGATGAAGGGCTACTCCCAACGCTCTGCTGCCAAGCCACCTCCACATGGTGGGTGGCTGGGGTCTTGCCTTCCAAGGCACGGTACAGCCCACTGCTCTTTTCTGTTAGGAAGACATACAATTACCTTCAGGTATCATTACAGGATGATTATACTCCGTGGGAAAATTTACATATATAATGTAGGTTTTAAAGGTGTAGTCAGCGATTGTAAGCTAACCAGTGTTCGAATTATATGGGGGGTGGACACATGATGCGAGGGGTCTGGGGGTTCTCCCCCAGGAACTCTTGAGGAAATCTTCACTTAATTTCCTACATTTTGGTGAATTAATATGCACCAATAGCCTTTTATTAGGCTTTTGGAAAACGATGTCCAAATATGCGTTTGCTTAGGCCTATCACATATTTAACACGATAATTAATCTATTCACGTTCCTCTGCTCAACAATATAGGCTAACCTTGGTTGATAGGCAATGCACAACAACTGCATGACTGGCTTTTTAAGGAGCAGAACAATGAACAAGAAAGTCATGACAACCAGAAAATGCTCAGTTATAAAGGATTTTATAATATAAATTATAATCGTCACAGGTAAGCTGAATAATGGGAAACATAAACCTAATATATACAAGTCAGGGCTTGGGCAGATGCACCCCCGGCGATACAGAAGCAAAAGTAAAGCAAAGCCGCATTTCTTATGTTAATTTAAATCGTCGTAACCTACCATATTAAATGAATGGTGTATACAAAATCGGACCTGAGAAGGTGGGTCACCAGTTCATAGACATGCCCACTAAAGTAAATAAATGAATGGCCCCCCCAAACTGTGATTTTAAATTGAACTAGGGATGCCCTGGCCAGAACTAATTGGGCCGGGCCATCCCGGGCCTCATCTTAAATCCAAACACCGACGCTAACACGCCTTTTTGTCAAATTCTGTGAATTTCTCCTTGCGGTCTGCTAGCTTACCATTTGGTGTGTGTGCTGCAACAATAATCTGGTGTTTCTACACAGCCCTGGCTTCATAAATGGAAACACAAGCAAAGTGGTGCAGACTGCTTTCGCAATGTGTTGCGTGTGGGGTAATGTGTGGGGGCGGAGCTTCTGAGGGAGCTTCTGAAGGTGTTTATGTTTTGATCCAGTAAAATATCAACAACCTTTCTCCAAAATGACTATACCTTTTATTTGCCACTACAGTAAGTATTATTCATTGTTGTAGTCATTAAAGTTAGAGTCAGGGAATCTGGAGAAAGATGGTTGATATTTGAACTCTTTGAACAAAAACACCTTCTCCTTCAATGCCATAGGGTGCTCCCTCAGAAGCTCCGCCCCCTTCAATGCCATAGGGTGCTCCCTCAGAAGCTCCGCCCCACACATTGGCAAGGCTGGGTGTGTGGTGCGCCACGTTGTTTGTGTTTCACTGTGTAGAAACACCAGGTTATATTCTCAGCTACGCACACAGAACGGCAGCTAGGAGGAGATATTAGCTGAATTTAACAACAAAGTCTGTTAGCTTGCCATCGCTGACTCCACCTTTAACTGACATGATGATCTTGTATTTGAACTGGGCAGCACGTGGAGCTGTGGGCTGTGGACTGTACCATGTGCTTGGGCTGGGGCGTTGTCCATTGAGGCACTGCAGCTCCTGTGAAGGAGTGTGTCATCATCACTAGAGCCCATCACCATGGGTTCAGACACTGACGAATGAGCGACACCTTCCTGAGCAAAGTACTGAGACAGCTCCGCCTCTGAGCTCAGAGACCCTTGCTGCAAACACAGAGTAAATAAATGAGGTACAAATATATAATAACGTGGCGTAAAACGAACACATTGTAAATGAGCTGACTAGAATAGAACAATCAAACACCTACCCTACTGGCAGGTTCCAGGAACCTCTTCATGGTCCAGCTGAGACTAGGAGAACCTTCTGCCTGCTTGGCCTTCACTGTTGGCGAGGGGCTCTTGGAGGGAAGACCTGGACAGTCCGATGAAAACATTTAAAGCACACATAATGAGTTCAACAGTAGTGTTTAATTGTGATGTTATATTATATGTGATGTTAAGTGTGTTATTATTGTCAAGGTGGCAATAACCTGACCTAGCGTGTGAGCAGAATGGCCATCCTTGCTCATGCTGTCTCTGTGTGTGGAGCGAGTGATAACATGATCCATCTCCTGCTCTGACACCTAGATCAAAAGAAAAAGATGCGTTCAAAACAGTTTGCACTGTAAAATGGATCATCAAAAGGTGGTTGAGCTAACTGACGTGCTGTGTTTAACATCACCCACCAGGGGGGGCACAGACACATAAACATCCCTAAATACCCGAATGTGGAATTATTGTGAAAAAAAATCATTAAATTCCCTTTCTCTTAATTTCTTATCAGTTTATCAGTGTTATACATCTACTAATGTTGTTTCCTCAGATTATCTTACTTCCATTATGTGTATGCACATTTTAGATTGTTCACAGATGGCACAACTCCCAGAATAACTTCTTCTTGAGAAAGATTATAGGTTGAAATGAATACCAAGCCTTGAGGTGTTCACAGAACACAGGAAGGCAGACTGTGTACCACAAGTCTGAGAACGTTTTACTACACTTATTGTCAGATACTTATGGCAGCTAATCAAATAAGACAGCTATGAAGCTCCTACAGTTAAGGTTTGTTTTGTGACCATGCTAATGCTGTGAATAAACTGTCTCTCTAGTACACTGCACACAGTTTTAATTAGTAATTAGATAATTACTATATGCAATGAACAAATCTCAGGGGCATTGGTTTCTTCATTTTAGACTCTCTACATTTTCCCAAAACTATTTTCTGGGACTAGTGTGTCAATTTATACCATAAAAGGTACAATAACATTTACAGTATGTGTTCGTAATGTTTATCAAAAATACTCCAGGTACAACCATTTCTGAAGGTTACAAAACTCATTTCAAGCTTTGCCGGAAAATGTATTCTTCATACAAGGGCAGTGGTGTCAATTTTGTTTAAACAAAACACTTTTTTTTAAACAAGAATTCATGCTTATATTACATTTTCTGCTTGGCCACACCAAATACTTGAATTTCAAAGCTACTGCTCCAGAGTCTGGCAACATCACACGCAAAATATTTAATATTCAGCAGACTGAGTGAAGTAGGAAACCGAGAAGAAGATAAATATATTTAACCTTGACAAACCCTGCATTAAATACTACACAGAGAGAGAGAGAGAGAGAGAGAGAGAGAGAGAGAGAGAGAGAGAGAGAGAGAGAGGGGATACAGTATGTATATATACTACAAGATATTTCCTGTAGTCATACATTCAGCCAGGTATTGGGTGAGCTGAGAGGATCACCTTGGGGTTGGGGTGTCGACTAATGATCAAGCTGACCGGCCCAGGGCCACACTCACTGAGGATGGCATAGGCCTCACTCAGGGCAGCATGGCGAAGACTGACCGAGTCCACCTCCAACACCTGGTCCCCTCGACTGGAGGGAAGGAGGACACATGGGTCAGCATCGACACGCTCTCACAACCAACAGAATAAGGTGAGGCTCAGGCCACATAGTTACAGTTCCATAAACAAATAGAACAAATATATAATTTTAAACATTTTACAAGAAACCCAAAGAGTGACGTATAAAAGCACAAAACACATTTCCAAACACTGGTTTGACAAAGAGCATTACATGCGGGAAAGGGAAATATTAGATGTACAAAACTGTATGACTTTCATCTGTCTTTGTATACAAATGAAAAAGGAAAGAGCATTAAAAAGACCAGAATAGAATAAAAGAGAAATCAATATAACGTCAGCAAGCTCCTACCTGAGCCTGCCATCCATCTTAGCCACAGACCCTGGTGCAAGGCTGTGGATGTAAATGCCAGGGGCAGAGTTCTCCAGGGTTAGGCAGCATGCTCCGATGCCCAGGCCGACGCCAGCCTCTGCAAGAGACACACTCAGAGTGAATTGACTGGGACTAGCGCTGCTGTGAGTGACTGAAGCCCTCTCCTGAGCCCATAAACAGCATGGACCAAGCGAAATATACAGTACATGTAGCATTTAGCAAGAAGCTGTTTGTGCTAACAGTCCACACGTTATTATCTACCTAATATACCTATTGTCTATTATCTATTATCTATGTAAATATGGTCATCAATACAGTCTCCACCATGTATATGCATTTAATGACAATGCATGGTTGCTGTCATATCAATAAAGTCATATTAAAAGTAAATAATTCTGGCTTGCTAACTTCAAACTGCTAAATTCAAATCAAAACAAAAACACCTCTCCCTTCAACGCCATAGGGTGCTCCCTCAAAGGCTCCGCCCCACACATTGGACACGCATTGCGGAGGTTAGGACATTGTTGTTGTTGTGAGCGATGTGTACCACTTTGTTTTTGTTCCTATTTACGGAGCCCGAGCTGGTAGAAACACCAGATAATTATTTCAGAGAACGATAAGATAGCAGACTGTAAAGAGATGTTTGGGGAATTTGACAAGCTAACAATTGCCTACTATACATTTGAAGAAGTCTATTAAGAATATTAAAGAATGAACACTTGTTACTATCATTGCCCCTACAGACCACAGCAGATGTTCTTGCCTAATTACTTCTGCTCTCGTAGAGTGGGTCCTAGAGAGCTAAGCGTCTCCTTGACCATGAGTAACAGCTGTTTGGAGTGTGAATGCAACCCCACCGCTCTTTGTCTACCAGGAGATAACACACAGCCCTATCTGGCACAGACAGGTAAAGGGCAATAGCCACTGATGTTTCTACAGAAACACTTTTGTCTGGCTGTCCGCAACAATGCCATTAGGTGACTACCTACACAGGAACAGTCATCAGGTTTGCTATCACCTTAGCCTTAGAAGACATCTGAGAGTGCGACCATTACGATTTAGAGGCTTGTCTCTGTTAGCCAAAGTAAGCTCCAGTGGTTCACACAAAGATGTGTCTATGTAGCCCAAGAACACCAAGGCCTGTGTCTTTCCACTCAACACCAGGGCTCTCGGGCAGCTCTCAAGCATGACCTCCAAAAGAGGTGGTTCATTGCTAGCCTACCAGGGCTAGATATTCTTTCTATTGGTTGCGCCCAACAAAAGCGTTGCGGGGTTCAGCTGAAATGCAGATGGGCTCCAAATGTTATGCTATGCTATGCTATGCTATGTTATGCTATGCTATGATATGTTATGTTATGTTATGTTCGTGTCAACCAATCGAATTAGAACCTACGTCAGCCACAACACAACTCAGCCGACCTTTGTTGAGGGTGAACTCCATGATGATGCGGTCTTTAGGCCCGGGGCCAGGACCCTTGCGCCCGTCCACCTCCTCCAACGTGGGCGTCACCGGCGTCCCCCCACTGGCGTTGGAGTTGGGCGAGCTGGAACGGCTCGGGAGGGTGGGGGTGGGGCAGGGGGTCAAGCTGGGGCTGCGCAGGCGAGTCCGCACAGTCAACGTGATCACGCCCCTTTTCAGTTGCTACAGCAACAGGTCGATAACGAAGGGAGGCAGACAGAAGAGGGTTACATCAGCAAAAACTGCAACCAATCGCGAAGAGAAGTGTCAGTTGTCCCGCCCCCAACAGGTGCATCAAAGCTGATTCAGGAGAATAAAGGAGATGTCAATCAAACGGTGTCATTACTCTACATGCCCTGACGCTCTGAGAGATCTCATCTCTCACATTACTATAAACCACTACACCTGTGTTGGTGAACAAGGACTACATCTTAATGTAGGAGTTGTGTAACGTCTCTTCTGAGAACATCTGGGTACGTGAGAGAGAAACAACAATGGGCTCCTTTCACACCTGGTTATGACTGTATCTTTGTACAGAGAAAGGTGAGACAATCGCCGTACTATGCCGAAGGCACAGGTCTTTATGGAGCAGGTTACCTTGAAGGTCTGGATTGCCTGCTGATGTGTAAGTCCCTGGAGGGACTCTCCATTTACTTCCAGAATCTCATCTCCTACCATAGGGAGAACGAGGGGGGGAGAAAGAGTTAATTATTAACAACTCTTTCAAGCTCTCCTTGGAAAAGAGTCAACGTTAAAACATTCGTTACCCTCCTTCAATCGTCCATCTGCTGCAGCAGCTCCATTAGGGAAAATGGTCTTGACAAAGATTCCCATTCGACCACGAGCAGAGTCTTGGCCACCAACGATACTGAAGCCCAGACCCTAGTGGGAAACATGTATTTTTACTCAGCAACACCTTCAATGACAAACAATATTACAGCACATTCAATATTACATCAAAAAGACATTCCATTGAAGAATCTCTGTAAAACATATTAGGGAATGATCCAACCGGCACAATAAGGATAGACTATTAAAAGATTATGAAGCACTGCACATATTATTTAGATGAAAATAAGTGCACTAAAAGTTGAAGGGTCCAGGTAATCTCTCAATTGCAAAAATAAAATAAAAAGGCCAGCGCTGTATGAATCAGAAAGGTGAATCCGTGGTGTATAGAAGAGCTCATAGCCTATAAGGAAGAGACTAACAGACTATTGCTAAAAGAGAATGTGCAAATCATGCCTGGAGAGAGCCTTCTACAGTATGGATGAACCAGGACCAATATAGATATGTGTGTGTGTGTGTGTGTGTGTGCTCAACATAAACAAGCCCACCCTCTGGCAGGACAATAAAGCACCACAGAGCCTTATTATTTGACGGAAGAGGAATCCCTGCGGTGTGGTTCTCACCTTGCCCTGTCCTTTCATCAGGACTATATTGGAGATAATAGATGGCTGGGCCAGTCGCCATGGTGATTCCACTTGAACGGTGCTTAGGGAGCGAGCAGTCTTCTTAATAGTTTGATATTCCTGGAAGAGAAGGTGATCAAATATATCCGTTTTATTATTCCAATAAAGACAAAACACACTTTAAAAAGAGCGATTTAACCAATTGTTTGAGTGTAGCCTAGATTACTATTCCCCATTCACTGGTGACAAATTTTAGCCCACACTGTCAACTCGATGCCATGTTTGACAGAGCTTCCAATGGGATATTACACGTCATGATACTGTACTGTGCACAAGAGCAGTCACTGTGATTTTATCTGTGCATTAGCCTGGAATGAACACAGAAATTAGCACAGGCTGTTTGTTGTCAAGGCACAGAGGAGTGGACAGGCTATGGCTTTGATGTGTCTGTATGAGTGCATTTCACATAAGCCATTGTAGTAGTGTGCTTTTCTGATAACTGTAAAGGTAAAAGTGGTTAAATAAAGGTTATAAGGCTAAACAGTGTGGTTAAGTAAAAATTCTCAGTCATAGACATGTTTGAAGAGAAGTGTTTTTAACCTGGATTTAAAAAATGCTATATTTGGGTCATGTCTAAGATCCTCTGGTAATTTATTCCAAATGTGGACAGCACAAGTACTGAACGCAGCTTCTCCGGGTTTCGTTTGGACTCTGGGCTGTACTAACTGACCTGTGTTCATGGATCTAAGGGCCCTGGTCGGTTGGTATTCTTCAAACATATCAGAAATGTATTTTGGTCCTAAACCATTCTTAGATTTATAAAGTAAAAGCACAACTTTGAAGTCTATTCTGTAACTAACTGGAAGCCAATG
>JAODLL010047252.1:9806-12306 GCA_026546735.1 Forbesichthys agassizii | reverse complement strand
AGATGTATCTGTCTGAGCGCTGTCAGCCTCTACAGCAAAATGGCGTTGGTGACACGCCAACTTAAGAGGCCAGAAGTGTTCCATCTGTGCTTCCATTGAAATGCATTACAGCGCTCCATCTTGTTATCATTCCAACATCTTTGGTAATAATATGTGTTTAGATGCTGTTGGTGCAGGGCCAGAACTGTGGCTTTGATGTGGACAGCGTGGAGGATCTCCTGAGACGACACGACGAGACAGAGAGACTGGCCGGGATCATCCTGCAGAGATCAAAGGTCAGCTTGATCTCATCCTGCCTTTTGTGTAAAAAGTGAAAAAAGCCCATCTTACGACCTCTGTAGCTTTACATATTGCTTAAGGAGTTTCTATTCAGTTCGAGCAGGTATTAAGCAAAGCTCGACTAAGCTCAAATAATTGAACTAAGCTACAATAAGGTCAAATAAACTAAGTTCAGTCAGGACCGCTATTAGTCACAATAAAGTATTTTATTTGCATTGCATTTAGTTATATTTGGCGGTATGGCTCTTCAGGTATCCATGACAACAGACATTGATTGACATTGAAGACAGAAATAGCATTAAAGGAGGGGGGGGGGGGAGTAAAGGGGCTTGCAGGGGAAGTGGCTGGAAGGGGCGGGGCTTAGCCAGCTTATAGGGCGCACTGGACGACATGGCCAATGCATGTAAAGCAGCAATCAGCTGGTCTGTCAGATCAGATAATAAATATCTAGGCTGAGATTGTAGCCTGCTTGGACTAACGCTATGCTTTAATGCTTTAAGATAAACTTACGTAAACCAAAGACTAAGTCCTTTATAGGCAAGCCTCGCTACTCGGCCGCCATCTTTGTAACACTCCAGTTATTTAAAATAAAGAAACATTTAAAGAAATGTATTAAAAGATTATTGACTGCCCAAATTATGGTTTTAAAAGCTTGTTTCCCGACATAACTTCTACTATGTAGGCGCAATTGTGCCTTGCGCACAACTGGTTTACGGTTAAACAGTTAGTTAATTGGTTCTTTAGGGGTGGAACATCTGCATCCAACTGCTATTTGTGGCGTTACACACTTTTCCCATGTAGATTTCTATTGTGTTATCTTTAAGTGGCCTGTCTCTGGCTAAACTAAGCTAAACTAAGATAAGATAAGTTAAGATAAGCAAACTACTACCCTTTAGGCTCTGGAGAAGGAGGTGTCAGACCAGATAAGGAAGAGGTCAGAATTATCTGATCAACTGAGGAGCAAACATGAGGAGGTGCAGACTGCCCTGAGGAATCTGGACAAGGAGGTCAAACTCAGGTCAATATTCTTAGTGTATTACCGGCATTACTGTGATAATAACAGGCTAATGATGATGACATATATTGTGGAGTCATTATGAATAATATAGCTAACATTTATTTGTGGTAGCTACATGTATGTGCTTTATACTATGCTCTTTTCCAGGAAGGAGAGGCTGCAGGAAGCCCATCAGCTGCAGCTGTTTAAAGCTAACCAGCGCCTCCTGGTGGACTGGAGTGTGAGACAGACCAGCGAGATGGAAGACGGGCATCTGCCCAAGACGAGAGCGCAGGCAGACAGGCTTCTGGAGGAACACCTGGACTGGAAGGTCTTTATAACACACTCCTATTAAATATATGTTTAATAACAAACAGGAGAAGACTATTGTAAGACGTGTGTGTGCTGATTTGTGTGTTGAATTGTGGTGTGTGTTATGTTGTGATGTGTGTGTGTGTGTGTTATGTTGTGGTGTGCATCTGTGTTTGTGTGATTTGGTGTGTGTGTGTGCACGTTGTGTTGGGAAGTGTGTGTGAGTACATGCTTGCTATATTATGGTGTGTGTCTGTGTGTGTGCGTGTGTGTGTGTGTGTGTGTGTGTGTCAGACGGAGATTGATGCCCGGTCCGAGCGCATGGGATCCGTGCAGGACTTTGGCCTGGGTCTGGTCCGGTCGGGCCACGGCTCCTCAGCTGAGATCCAGAAGGCTCTGAGCCAGCTGGACAAGGCCAAGGCCGGTCTGACCGCAGCCTGGCAGCACCGCAGGACCAGGCTGGAACAGGCTTGCACACTGCAGGTAGCACACCCCTCTGGCTTTGGAACCAGCAACTCTGAGGTGCATTCAGAAGTAGCCAACGTTTGCCAATGTTGGCCAACATATTCAATCAGTTTTCCATTTGGTTTGAGTTTGCCGCAAACGGTTGTGAACCAAAGCAAATTATCTGAGGAAGCAGTTCTCATCAGACACTGATGCCGGATGAAGGGTGACAGTTTAAATCTTATATTTTTGGAATGTTTCGTTCAAATTTAATGTCCAAAGAAAACGCGTACCATGAACGTTTGCCTTAGTTCGCCAATTCTGAACACATCTCTGCTTTGGCAGGACTCGTACCCACGATTCCAAGCTGGTAGATGTGGGGAATAGGTAGGTAGGGTTACAGTAAGTACTGTATTTAGCCGCAGGTAGGATTACGATAAGTACTGTATTTAGGCAAATGTAGGGTTA
>JAODLL010047241.1:0-19924 GCA_026546735.1 Forbesichthys agassizii | reverse complement strand
ATATATATATATATATATATATATATATATATATATATATATATATAATAAACCTTAATAAAACTTTAAGCAATATCGTACAGATGTTTTTTTTTCCAAATGTGCACATATGACATATGAACGAAAAGTTAAAAAATGAAATGAACATTTATAGCTCAGGACATTACACCATTGTAAAAAACTTAATGATGACAAATATTTATTTTGCGTGCACAAATGAATAACAATACATTTATTCACATTCTTATCAATTGGGGTGCAAACATCACGGAGGTCATTGTTGAAAATTATAAGAACATAAAAGTGTCAAAGTGTCAAATTTTTCTCTCTATATATTCTAAGTATTTAACATGTATACTGAAAGTATACTCGTATATATTTAGTTTAAAAGAATACTAGTAGTACACTAATAAACTTCTTTTTTGTAAGGGATTGGTAGGCCTAGTTAGCCTGTAGGCTTCCAGTTCCACCGACACTAACATCGATGTGCTAGACCGGCAAATCAAACCGACATTATAGACACAATGTTGATTATATGCTAATCCACTCATGAGCAAAACTGTAAATAAAAGATAATGTAACCAAACATCCTGGTAGTGAAGCGATCCAATCAAAGGGGTTCAATCCACGCCAGGGGTCGAATCAAGGGCGGCCATACTGGGAGTTTAAGGGGGCTGGATTTGGTGAGCCGGTCTGGATCAAAGTCCAGGGCCATTTTATGCCACCAGTCCGTCCCTGTGGGTGAGTGATATTTGTTAGTAGTCTCTTTCTTTCCGTGATAACGTATGGAGTCTCTGTGGCAATAATTGTCATCATTAAATTGCTACATTTGATTTTGATTAGATTGTATTGCCACAAATGGTAGAGATTACGGCCAACACAGTCCATATGTTGAGCAGGTCAGATTAAATGCTTCATATAGCCATGTTCTACACTGCAAAATACTGCAAAATGCTGTAGACCTATGTTTATTTCAACTTCAAATGTTTCCTTTTATCATGGTTAAAAGCCCTTACGGCTGTTTTCTTATAAACAAATATATATGCTAAATAAATTGTACTTCCTTAGCTAATGTGTCATAAAAATGTGCTGTTAACATTTTTACTGCTAAAAGCCCTTATATTTACATTACTTAAAAAAAAGTTGAATCATTAAACCAATCTAAATAAAAAACTTTTACAATAAAGAATATTCAGGTCTTATCTTATTGGTGGTCCTAAAATAGTATGGTGCATCTGATTATTACAGTTCTATACATATGTTACGCATGACCATCTACAGTAGTTAGCTAGAAAGCTCCTCTTCCTTGGGACCTGCTTGGGATTGAGGTAGGAGACGTTCGGTGTTGGGGGAAGAGGCTAGAGGAGTGGGTTCAGCCAAAGATGAGCACGCTAAGACAAACTGCTTCTCTCCCTGCTGCTCAGCAGCTGGGGTTCCTCAATGACTCCCCCAAGACACAACACTTACAAGGCACAATACGGTGGCCGGAGTGGGCTGGTGGTGGCGGGGGTTAGGAGGTTGCTCTGCAGTCCAATAACACTGGACATGATGGAACAGTCTGTAATGCGAAATCACATCTGTCTGGGCCTCGTTATATGTGCCGAGCGGGGGTCTTACTTCCCTCTCCACGGAGCCCACGGCCCCCAGAGGTCTAGGCGTACCACCTGAGACATCGGTAAGTTTGAGGAGAATACTTGATCACCTTCACCTCCCTCCCTGCCAGGAGATCCAGCTTGTATCAATAAAAGGCCAGACACTGAAGGAGCTGTTAAACAAAGCAATTTGTTACACTGTCATTTAATGGGAATCAAAGGGGGATTTTCTCCATTTACAAAGTTCCCTCTTAAGCACGGAGAAGAAAACACGCTTTAAAATGCATTATTCACATGTGTTTGGCTGGCAGCGGTGAAGCCTTGCAGACAGGCCAGAGAAAGTTTTCCAATTAATTCTGTTACTCCCCTCCATTCATACTGTGTTTATATAAGACCTGTGTGCCAAATAAAACACAGATATAATGGAGGGGATCCAAATATGTCCAATGGTTGCCAATGGTATCAGTGGAGAAAACTGTACACGTTAGATTGTCGAGAATTCATTGTATCTCCACGCACAGTGTTTGCAATAAGCACTTTCCTTCCCTCTGAAAAGTTTGGCATTTGATTGAATTTTATTAGTTTGCCGTCTTCGCCTGCTTTATCTCCCTGCAGGGCTACCTCGCACACGCCAGCGGGCAGCGTCCAGTGCGGTCCACAGCACAGCTCACGACGCCATTTTATCTCCCTTATAAATTAAGAGGCTGGTCAAAGGCCCTCACCAGGAGCAAACACAAGCACTCCCCTGGGAGAGCCAATTCAGAAGGAGAGAGGAGATGGGAGGTGGGGGAGGGGTGGCAAGGCATTGGTCCGTCCGTTGCTTGGACGCTCAGAATCGACCCCGCGAGGTGATGCCAAGCAAGGCACCGCACAAATTGATGGCCGAGTGTCAATGAGGTGCAGACAATAACGCGAAAGGTAAATGTCCCAGGGTGGGTGTTTGTGCACGGACATGGCTGGAGTTTACACTGGGCCTCT
Source organism: Forbesichthys agassizii (assembly GCA_026546735.1). NCBI lineage: Eukaryota > Metazoa > Chordata > Actinopteri > Percopsiformes > Amblyopsidae > Forbesichthys > Forbesichthys agassizii. The sequence goes on along the minus strand of JAODLL010047241.1, from coordinate 17,354 downwards.
GGCTGTGTGTGTTTGTGTAAATCAACAATATCCGCCAGACTGACGCTCTTTAAGAGCCCTTTGGAGTGGTTTTAGCTATTTTATTAAGCAATAACAATTTATAGATTTCAAAGGAAGTGGATATATGGTAGGCCATATACTAGACGCGCTCGGGCGTAGCCAGTTCAAATGATCGTCAAATTCAATGTGGCATCCTTCATATAGAGACAGTGTTTATGTGTTTATTGCAGGACAAATATACGATACCATTCTAATTAATGTCTAATATTGTAATATTCAAAGGATATTCCTTCCTCACTTATTTTACCCCTAGTATAAAATTTGGTAAATTAACGAGTGTTATGCTGTATGTAACATCAAACTAATCCTTGGTTAGGTAGAAACCAATAACACAACATTCCTTTAGGGATTTCCAGATTTGATAAATTTACTAATTTACTGATAATTACCATGTTTTGAATACTGAAGTACTGTATCACAAAAAGCTTATTCTAAAATGTGAAATGTAGATCTGGTCCTGATACACGCTACAGACCGAATCTGCTCAATCAATGGCGTTTTCCCAGTCCCAAACCCCATTTGGATGTGCAAATTATTGTTCCGTGAGATGTGTCTTATGTCGTGGGAATGACAATGAAATGCTTTGATATGGGGCACCATGTTCCTCCTGCACTGGATGCAATGGATGGAAATCCACTCCCAGATGTTTCTGTCTCCCGCCCCTCCCCCTTCACGGGTCTTCCCTACCCCTCCCCTCCACTCTCCCTTCCCAATTCCCTCCCTCCATCCGCTCCTTCCTGTAATCTCCGGGACCATAAGGAAATGAAAAAGGATTAGCGGAACTCTGAATCAACGAAATGACTTTAAATGACTTCCCAGGGTAGCCACAGGCCGGTCGCATGCCGTGTTTGAGTTGACATTTCAATTGTACAAGTAATTTGCATTCTATTTGACTCTGTATGACACTTTGATATTACGGATTCCAACAGAAGGTTGTGATTTCCTCAGTTCAAAGATGAGCCCCAGAAATGTGGTTAATCAAGGTGTTTAAGACTTCTGTCAATCTCTGACCGTGGTAAAAAAATGAAAAAAAAGCACATTTGTCAAGGTGGGGTCTTAACTTCAATCAAAATCCTAACGTGTCCACTTGTGACCCAACGCTGATCTTCAGCTGCCACAGTGCACCTTATTAAATAACAGATCTGTAGCCCAACACATGTAGCCATAATGTAGGCGATAAGGTGAAAATTAGAAAAAAAGAATAAGAGATTGTATTGAGGTTATTACATGAAGGCCTGCACAGTGATGTCTAAACCAGGCATGATCCTGTTGCTAAGAGACTTGAGTAATGCCACGGAAAGCAAACCATACTGCTAATCTGTTGGAATCCATGCATGTCCCTACATATTTTGCCACTGGAAAAACGAGGTGTAGGTCTATTGTTTCACTGTGTACCTGATTCAAACGCCTTATCACGAAGCTAAAACAGTATAACATTATACATATGAAACAATATCAAATATAATTATAGTACTTCATTTTAATAACCGTACACATATCCTCATATGTTTTTATATTGTCTGGTGTAATTAGCAGATACACAATATAATTGATTTAACCCGGGGCCACAAATCATCACATAGCAGCCAAAGCTGATGTGTGCATGGTAGGTCGATTTAATGATGTGTTATCCTGTCTGCCACTAGATGTCATACTAGAGCACCACCATCTCAGACCAAAACAAATGCTAAGTGTGCCACACACACATGCACTAACATGCTTGCCCTGGCCAGACCGGCTATGAAATCAAGAACAAAACTGACAGTAAGAACAAACCTCAAGTCGTGCTCCACTATTAACATACATTATAAAATTATAATTATATGATTATATAAAATGTATCCTTCACATCGCACCTTGGTCAGTGAGAAAGTATTGATAGTATTGTTCAGTTGTATGCAAGGACATGTTTAGAAATATATGTAAATAAAGATGATCTAATCTAATATAAAATAATTGTATATGATCACATAATCTAAGGTGTAATGTTAATGGCGTGTGCCAGTGTACTAGATGTCTTTCAAAACCCGAGGATATGTATGACCCGAAGGAGGCAGGGAAATCATCATGTTTAGGCTGTTGAAAGATGGCTACTTTTCAATCGTCCTGTGGGGAGTGGAAGGGATGAGACTGATAGAAATGTTTTTCCAACCCTCTTCTGGCCTTCAATCTCCACAGAGCTCCGCCGCAAGAGGAGAAAATGCTTGTTTGCCCAGGAACCAACTGGGGAACCTGATTGCTGCCATAACCGTAATGGCTACGGATCAATAGCCATCTGCACCTATTCGTAAAAGCAATAACATTAATGGGAAAACCCATTTACTTCAACTTAGCTTTGCTTTATTTTGTGTTACCATAAACACAGACAGTTCTGAATCAAAGGGGGCTTGGTGCCCCTATAGCAGGTGTGTTTATGGATCTTTAACCACTATATTACGTGTTGATTTATTTATTTTTCAATGGGAATTGGAGGTGAACTTTGAGTACATTGGTGTGGTTTGAGGCCAGAACAGTTTTATGTGTATCTGTGTCAAACAAAGCAAGGCTCATGACTGCTTGTGCTTTTATTGTCTTGACCTTGAGGAATGAGTGCTAGCGTATAGTGTGATAGCTGATATACAGCTTATAGCTTCAGTCGTAATAGACAAAACATTATCAGCACAATATATGTTTAGAGGCGTTATACCATGTTGTAAACATATATAATATAGCAGCAAACAAGCTTTTTTATGTAAGAATAGGAGTACTGTAATTCCTGAGCAGAGATGGACACCACAGGACATCTAAGAGGCTGCTGCTAGAATTATATCTACAGTAGTGGCAGAAAGATATAGAGTCACTTCAATACATGTTTATGGCCCCAAGGAACATTAAAGTCAAATCGGTCACCGATTAAGGTCATTAAAAGAGTCACATTGCTTTTTTAGGTTCTTAAGGTTTCTTTCTGAATAAGTATACTAAATATGCATTGTACGTATTGCATATGCAGAATTATTATTTTAGTACAACAAAAATCAAAGATAAAATTAGCTGGTTGGTGTTTTTGTAAATATAAACGTTTTTCAGTGTGTCTTCCAAGGATGGTCAAAACAGTAAGTTTAATACATGTTTGTATGTTTGGCTGAATATTCCTTGGAGCCAACTCAAAAATCTCCCATATGGGTCATATTAAGAGCAAGTTATCTCCTCGTCTCAGAGCTGGGGCAAATTCATTTTATTTGCACTTGTTTCTGTAAGAAAAATGATCTTTGCTATATCATTAGAAAGTAGTCTCAGCTCCCGACTGAAAGTATACTCATTGAGTTCTCATTGCTTTGAGATCAGTTTGATTCCTCTTGCATCGACCGGTGCAGCAACTTTGCAACTTTTCCTTTAGGGTTGAACAGGCTACATGTCATATCCTATACTTTTCGTATTCTTTCCCTTGCGTGTGCATTATACGTGTAGCTTTCAATAACTTATTTTTCAACTTAACTGCATTTCAACTGGACACCAGTGAAAATAACTGCTCACGCAGAGCCCCTTCGATCTCCAGAAGCAAAGATGTACTGGAAAGGACAGCATCGGGAAACCTATGTACGATTCTGTGCCTCGCCAACGTGGGCTGAGCTATGCCTATAAAGCAATGTCTAAAACTACTATATCAAAGAAAAGAGGGAAAATACATGTTGAAAAACATCCAGTGTCCCATTTGCAGCCTGGCCAGTCTGGTTGCTGTTTGTTTCTTATTTAAACGTTCATCTCGTACCCTCTCACATGTGCCTGTGTTCACCTTTGTTCCTGTTCACATTGCCTTGGTTACCTTGATTTCCCAAGACTACCTCGCGTATTATCAGTTACTATTGTGTTTTTCCATGTTTGCATTTTGCCCATGTACGTGTTTTGCCTTTTGCCTAGGCCATGCCTATAGTTTTGCTGCCTTATCATGTTGGGATTATGCCTGTCGCCCTGTTATTGCCTCTTGTTTGCCCTTCTGTGCCTTTGCCTATGTTGATGTCTAACTGGATGCCCTTGCCTCTACACCAACTACGAACAGTGAAGCGTTTATACTGTTCTGCCTCTGTCTCTCTCTGCTACTGGTTCCACACTGCATTGTTTCAGCAGCCATACACATTCATGTGTTCCCTAGAGAGGCACTGCAAAGGCCACAGGGATTTGGGGGGTGGGTGGTGGTGTGGGGGGAGGCCCAATATGCACTAGCCGCACTTCGGGAGAGCCATATCTTTAGAAGCATGATAGGCTACCACCATCCCTCAAGATAATCCTACATTGTATGGGCATTAGGACACAGTATTTATTAGCCTGAAATATGCACAGCCCATCGCCATGTCCTGGAATATCACGCGCTATACTTACACCATCGTATGTGGCAAATCCATTAACAATGGTGCAGACCTTAGCTTTTGGTTACGACAGGTATAGTCCAACTGTAGTGACAGCATGATTAATCGCACCCTTTATCACCTGTTGACATCAGATGCAGTGTTTCATGCTCTTCAACCTCCACGCTATGGAGCACAGGGTTATATGTTTCCGGATTCACGTCCATGCATGTCGTGTGCAATTAGCGTGCACCCATGCCTCATGTGAGCGCCCGCCGTGGGGGACAAGAAATGCCAGCGCTGGCTAATCCAGGGTGAGGCTGGCAAAAGGGCACAACATGATTCTACTGCATGGCTGGGATGCCTAAACGGTAACGTACATGCCATTTGTTGGACACCATACAATAATATTACAATATATTCTCTTTTAGTATTGGTATCTCGGGTGGGCATCAAATATCTAACATATTGTTAATGCCTTGCTCTTAAGTCTTAACTCTAGCTCTTCCCGTTGAGGTACAGAGCCTGAAACCCCCTCCTCACTTCTATACTCTTACCTAATGCCCTACGAAGAAAGTGGAAAACTGAACCCTAAGCGGTTAGCCTGTAGTCCTTCATTTTATCTTGCTATGGCTGTGGTCCAAGCAGGCAGTAGACCAGTGCCATGCCTGGTGAGCTACAGTATAAACCACAGGGCTACTGGCTATTTTGAAGCAGTGCAGACTCCTGTCACAATGTCACATTTGTCCAGCCAACCTAAACTCAAAACAGCGCATGATTTTTTACTTGGATATATCTAAAGAAAAACAAATTGCCATTTTGTGTTTCGGTAAAAACAGTAGGATAAATACACAGAAAGGTAGCGTCCATTTCATTTTTCAGTTTTTTTTTGTCCTTTTCATCTTAAATCTATATTGGATACTATGTAATGTCATTAATGTGGTGCAGTGTGTGTGTGTGTGCATGTTGTATACCTACTGTACCATGTGTGTGTGTCCCCATAGTCTCATTGCCTTCATCAACATAGCATTGTGAAAACAGCTGCAGTTGTCCACTGAGAGACTGGGACAGCTGCTTGTTATGTATACACACACACACATACACGTGCATACACACACACACACACACACACACACACGTGCATACACACACATACACGTGCATACACACACACACGTGCATACACGTGCATACACTCACACACACACACACACACACAGATCAAGAAAAGGTGTATTGTTCCCCACACCACCCCTGATGTCCACGTGCACGTGGCAGCCCTAAACCTCCCTCTGCTCCTCTCGTAACTGTCCCGGGAGGAATGGCATGATGGGAAATGTGTTCTTTCGATGGGCCAGGGATAGGAATTTTCTCCAAGGTGACCTCTGAGGAGTGTGTGTGTGTGTGTGGGGGGGGGGGGGTATGGCTGGGAAAGCTTTAGGAGTGTAATGGACTGGGGTGTTCGTGTGGCCAGATCAGCAGAGTAATAATAGCATACAGAACCGGTCAGGTAGAAGCCGCTTGGCTGCCATTCATTTGTCTCCCTGCTTGCTTTGTGTTTGTTCTATCTTGAAAGGACAGGGAACACAGCCTTTAATGTGTTTAGAGAGTTCCATAACCCTAAGGCCTGGAATGTTTAGAAAACATTGAATACATGTATAGGTACAAAGGCATGAATGATCGAAGACATGTTTATCTTTTCATGAAACCTTAAAGAAGAGAAAGGAGACGCTGTGCAAAGAAAGATGCACAGTGCACACAAACATAATTAACATCTTAAATATATGCAAGTACTATATACTGTAATGTATAACGGCATTTATGACATCTACACATGTATTACAAAACATATCTAATTCAAATATTACTAATATTTAAATTTGTAATATACACGATAACTAAAAACGTAAATCGAATAATAATAATAATAATAATAATAATAAATTTAATACATTGAAATATGTGGGTTAATCACATACTGTATATGAAATACACAATAAATACATATATGTTGTAGGCCTATGCTATACAGTATTGGAACATATACAGTATATATATATAGCATTTTGACACATTTTTCAATACATTTTTCGAAAGCACACATCTGTGCTATGTAGCAAACTAATGATTTAAAATGATAAGAATATTATTATTTAAAAAATATAAAACACACAATTTATTTATTCTTGAAAATCAGCCGACTTGTGATTGGGTTTTATATAGGTTTTGTATATTTGCACACATATTTATGTGAGAGAGAGAGAGAGAGAGAGAGAAAGATGGGATACAAACAGCATCGGAATAATTAGCAAATGTCAATTCTACACAGCTAGTGCATCTGCAGGATGCCTGGCAAATGTTATGTCAATGAGGAGACTAGATCCACTCCACTCCTTGCAATCATAAGAAGCCACATTGAACTTTCATACATATTGATCTTAATTACTTCAGCCCTATACAAGGTTGGAAACACTCCAAAGTGGAACTAGATGAGTGCGTGGCTCTCTCCTGCCACCCCTCCCCCCCTTCCTCTTGTCTGATGGAGATTTCACTCTGTTGGCGTAGAGGTGTTTCAGAAATAGGAGCAGAGGGAAAATAGCCTGGGGCACCTGCATGGCGAAGGATTTGACCTGTTCCCTCTACGTCAGTAAAAGCAGAGAAAACCACACTTTTTCCCACACTGCAGGTTTACCGTCCAGGGGTAGCGCCGACCCCCATAGGCGGAGGCTTAGGGCTTTTATTTTTTCTGTCCTCCTGATATTTAGGTGTGCGTGCGGTGCTGAACAATTCAGAGACTGTGCCGACCTGCCCTGGTCGCTCTCAGCTCCCCCTCCAAAATAAGATAAATAATAATAATAATTTCCCCTGGTCTATCAAGGGCTCTGGCCTCCACGGCAGTGTGTTCATTTACTTTCAGTCTTATGGCATCACAGCTAGTCACGCGATGGCATGTAGAGGCCTTGATGAAGCATTAGGGCGGCTAGAACTAAATGTGCACCTCTCTTTTGGGGCCGGTCATGGTAATTTTATCAATGGTTGTTATTTTTTGCAATTTTTTTGCAAATCCATGTACAGATTAACCCATACTCAGACACATTAAAAGAACTTAATGACCTAAGGTGAAAATTAAAGTAAAGGTATGAACTCATACTGTAGCAGTATGCTAGCATCTTTTAAGAAGCTACTTTCTGCTGTGCATACATACTATAATTGTCACATGTCAATGTAAACCACAGTGTAAATACATAATGTATTTACAAATGATAGCTTTAACTTATATTTCACAAATGCTAAGTTTAATATAAACGCAGTGCATGCAAAATAACTGCTATTTTTCCACCATGTTTTAGGGCAGAAGTTTAGCTGTGTCTTTCTGATTTGTTTCACATATTATTGATGCGACGGGGGCACCTAGAATGGCTGACGCCCATTTCCCTCCACGGTGTTTTCATGGTGCAGTTGTGCCCGACGATGGTTATGATAATTTGATCTGAACAGACACAGAGATTTCAACCGGCAGAAAGAAGAATGCAAATCCCTTAGTAAATCCCTATTCTATACAGCTCCCATCCTGCCGGCACAATTTAATATCCACTGAAATGATTAAACTGAAAAGGTGAAAGCACCATTAATAAGAACTAGGCTGTGCGACAGGGGTCTGGGAGTAAGATAATAGTTTTTACTCCAGCTCTGACCTTCAGCGTACACAGACACATTGAACTGCTAAATAACCTAAGATAATGGTATATTTGCCTTTAAATTTGTTTTGTATACTGTTTCTTAAATTGGTTTATATTTGTATTTACCTTGTACATACATAAAGTCTCATTACTTATGTTTTTATTTTTGTTGTTTGCCTCTCTGTCACTTTTGCATGAGTTCAAACACAAAGTGCTACATTATTATTTAAAATAGACGTCTTCAATTTACTTGCAGTACATAAAACACACATAGAAAAAACATTTTTGTGTCAAATGGCGGATGCATGTTGGTTTTTGATCCTGAAAAGAAAAATAGAAAATATTCATTCAGTTATGGACAGCCAGATTATAGGTAACAATCTAGAGATCTAATTTTGTTTAAAATAAAATGCAGCAAAATCACCATTTGAGTGAATTCTTATTTAAGGTTACTTTTAACGCCCAATTCAACTAATGGTTGAATAGTTATGTTTGAATTCATCAAAGTGTTTATTGTTAGGCTTCTTCAGCTTGTGAATAAAATGTGACATGCTGTTTGCTCTAATAACTAACTCTCCATCATAGAAAAGTACAGTAACTGTAGATTTGTTGTAATCAACTAAATTCAGTCAGAGTGCATTGCAAGCATGGCACAACACATGACTTATTACTGTAATGTCCAACTACAGTATGATTTAGTACGACCTCATGTTATTTTAATTGTTAAAACTTATTTGAATTGACATTTTCTTCCTGGCCATCTATGGTATGTAAACATAACCACATCCCCCCATCCCCTTCCATATTTGCTGTAAAAAATACATTATATGTTTAACAAAGACTTAGGTCATAACAAGAACATACATTTTAGCTGAAAATGACGAATTTGTATTAGGCACAGTTTTAATATTATTGAATTAGTCAGAGTGACACCTTCAAACTAGGGACTTTTCAGGAATATGTTAAGGTTGTGCCCTTAATGCTATTACTATTAATATAAGTTGGGATAGGCCTATAATTGAAACAAGTAGCAGAAAATGCCAATACACTTTAGAGAACATGTCCTAAAATGTATAGTAATAATTGTATTACACAATGGCTGTATTTGAAGTGTTTAATAAAATCCATAAAATGTAGCTACACTATAGGCTGTCAATGTCTGAGTAGAATGTGGGCTGAGGATACAGTGTAATTTAATATGATGTGCTTGTCAATCAAACACAACTGGTGTCCATTAACATGTTAGGAGTAATAGACCATCTCCACTGTAATGTTCTCAGCCATGTTTTTTAAATGTTTATCTGCAACACGACGGTTAAGTTCACAAACTAGAAAGCCTACGGTGGCTGAAAGTAACATAGAAATGTCTGTGCAGTACATGGGGACCAACTGTGTTGCTCAGGCCTGCTAAGCCGTGGCACTGATTCGAGTACTTGAAGTGTGATTGACCTGAACTATAAGCCAAAGAAGTGGTTTCTTTTTTTTGCATAGCCTCGCATCGCACTACATGGTATATCCCAGCACAACATCGCCCAACTCTGTGTAAATGCGACGTCTCATTCTCGTGCCGCACACAATAATTCTGCTGTAGTCTCTTTAGTCTCTGCTAGCTAAATCCTGTGATAGCGATAGAGGCAGGGTTTGATCCCCTGAAGAAGCTCGGTTTATCTTTCTTGCAAATCTGCTGTCAGATGGCAGGTTTAGCTCTGTGGCCTGGGCAGCCCACGCTTGCTTAAAGATCGACAAGATGCCTGGTGCCACAGTCGTATCACTGCTTTCATGTTCTGCGATAGCTCACGCACAGTACAGTATACCTGCTGAAACCCGCTGGATCTATATACAAGATATAAATTGCACTATTTTTTAACTTGATATATTATTATTTATAGTGTTCCTTTGAAAAATAACTTTAATTTCAAAGAGTATGCAAGTAAAGTCAATCTTAATTGTTTGATTACATTTATAGAATAAGAGTAATAGCCTAATTGCATAATAATTGTATTGCATAATGATGCAATGCCACGCTTACAGTATCAAGTAGGCTACTTTAAGCATGTGGTTACCTTAGCACAGCACAGTTTGTTGTTCTTTTTTATATATTATACCATTATTTATCTCAACATCCCAGCTATAATGTTATATAGCACTCATTCAGGTATGTGAATACTGCACACACAAACACACACATGCACACACACACAAGCGTTTGTTTCATCATTTCATCAGCACTATGCAACCAGCATGCTGTTGCTGCTTGCTTGCTCATTAAACATTTGCAGAGTCAATACAAATTCCACCAAGACTCCCCAGCTGAGCGCAAACACAGGAAAATACAGTATGTAAACGTTACCATGCTCATTTACTCCTTCAGAAAATAGAGCCATCTTTCAACCATACAGTATCAATAAGAGTGAAGGGGGATTGGAGGCAAACCACCTTGATTTATTATGAGTGTGTGTCGCCTCAGATAGGATGTCTGACATTGGCTCTTTCGCCAGCTATTGTGGAATGTCAATGTGAAATAGTTACAGCTAGCCAATATAGTGGAGAGTCATTTAAATTGTTCTGCAAATATACCTTTCTACACAACTGCAGATGACATGCAATATTTATATTTTTACTTTACATTTTATTTTGTATATATGTCTCTATAGAATTTACAAATCAGAGCATCAGAGCATTGTATATTAATAAGACATTTTAATTCCGCCTGTGTTATGTAAGATGTTGATGTGTCTGGACCATAACAATGACTTTGTAAGCCAAGGTACAATACGTCAGGAGCATTGCACCAATTATACAGTGTGGAGTTCAGCAAAAGCCTAATCTAACAGATCAGATGTCATAACCCTATCTAATAACATCCCAAAGCACAGTGCACTATAAATTGTATATGACACAAATCTGTCCATTGGTTTCATTTAAATAATAAAAAATAATATATTCAACCATTCAATCATTATATTCAATCAATTTTTCAAAATAGAAATGGACCTGTACCTTAATTTTTATTTGGATAAACCAAACAACTGTATGAAAAATATTGAATTAATAATGTGTTACTTTGTTTAGATGTTTAGGGGTAAAGCATAGAGGACGGGTAATCTATTATGCGTGAAGCTTTTTCAATGTTGTTTGTTATTAGCTAGTTAGTTATTATAATGCTTGTATACAGACGGACAAAACAATATTTCTAAGGTCAAGGAAGTTCTAATAATAGTATTATAATTAATAATTGTGATATTATTATATTGAGTTATATATGAACAAAAGATTTTTAAAATATGAGATGTGTAAATATTTTATTTAGGCCTAACTCTTTTCTTTAAGTAAATTATTAACTTTTTACAGTGCAGTAAAGCAATGTGATGTAGGTTAACCTGTGTGACTCGGGATAAATCTGTCTCCTAGAGAGACAGATTGTTCATCTATGGTTTCAGTAACAAGCTTCTCCGTCCGTCTACGATACATTCTCCTGGAGATGATTATATTTAATTTGCTAGGGCAAATAATTCAAAATAATAACCACAAATATATAAATGTTTTTGTGGGAAAACAATATGTGATAATTTATTGTATTCCCCAATCGTGGCTTGTTAAGCATCTCTTTTACCATTATAAATATTTGAGCAGTTCAAAAGTATTTAATGTATAGATATCGTTTGGTGCTGGGCTCCTTAAGATGAGCTACTGCTGTGGTGAGTATACTAGTTACTGGCAGACTAGTCTCTCAGAGCTGATTACTTGCATAAAGCCTGACAAATAACGGGCTAACTGTGTCAAGATCCACCTACTAGACAGGAGAGGTATTGTGATTGACATGCACAACCAACTATATCACCTAACTCAATGGCCAAGCAAGCGAGCAAACATACTGAGAAATGTGTTAGGAAACTTGACGACATGAGTCTGACATTAGTTAATGGTTTTTTTATTATTCTTTTTTTTACTTTTTAGCACTAGCACTAGCAATGCATTAGCGTTGTGCCACAACGTATACAGACGTAAGTGGCAAGGCTATTCATCCAAGGCTATGACAATCCATTACCCCACTTCCTTATAGTGCTGACAAGCTTACATGTGTATGTATCAGACGTTCAGCACGAGCTGCTAATCTGAGGCTATACTACTGGCAGACTGGGTCTCACTATTAGAACAGCATGATTGGAGCGAAGCATTGTATGGTCCGTTGTATCAAGCCTCCTCCTCTGATCTTGTCTGCTGTGGTTTCTCTGGTTCATCATTCCAGCCAGGATTTTCAGGAATTGACTCCACTTCTTGGCCACGGCACAAGGAGAACTTAAAATTGGCCCCCCAAAGTTAAGAAATTCAAGAAACATGATATACAAGAAATCATGCAAACAGCTTTCCAATACAATAAGGATCACAAGCAGTGGTACAAGACAGGGACTATTGGCTCCATTAGAGCTGATATCAAATTCCTCATAAGTATTCATTCAATTAGGTGCTGCGGTTGCAACCAGACATAGCTCCCTCCAGAAAGACAACTTGTCCAATAACAGTACAGACAAAAATGATATTGCATTAATGTGATCATTGGAATGATTCATTTATTTAGCTAATGTTTGTGCGCACACACACACACACACACCTACACACACACACACCTTGCGAGCCCACCTCGTATTCCCTGTATGTTTGTTTTTGGGTTCCTGAGAAGATAACACAAATGGGCTCATTGTGCATTGAGAGCCAACATGAATTTCTTTTCAATTAGCTCTTTCTACATGTATTTCTTGTATAACAAAGTGTCTAACTGTGCCATGGGCAGATTCACATTATGTCTTCGTTTGTCCTGGATTTAACCTCACTGATCAGTTAAGACAAGATTCGGGAGATAAGCGAAGTGCAACCTTGACTTGAACTTTGTGTTAGCGTGTGACCCCAAATGGCATGGCCTTCATCTGGTGTAAAACAGAATAAATAAGACCCATGTGTTCCATATGATTCTGACAGAATCAACATTTATTGGACTTGTCTGTCCAGAATCTTAGTTTGCTTTTGATCTTATCCCAGATTTCATTAGGGACACTTAATCACATTTACAACAGAGGAAATGTGCAATATATAGACGTACGGTCATGAGACGGTCCACAACATTTTTTATTCCACCCGGTGAGGGAGGGCGAAACAAGCGCTCCCATTGCTCAAAAGTAAACATGAAATCAAGAGGTCGCTGACGCCTGTCAATCAAAGCGTGAACGGGTCTGCCTGTCAGCAGTCAGTCATTCCCATGGGTCCACGGGACCCTTGGGGTCTTCTGCCCTGTGTTTTTAGATAAACAGATCAAATTCCTCCTCAAACAGACTGTCGCCGTCCCTTTTGATAACAATGTAATAATTCAAAACAAATGACCTGGCTCTTTGATGAGAGCACATTTATGGGTCACGAAGACTCAACCCCGTGCTGACATCTGTTTGATTTTATCTACTTGAACTTTATCCTGCGACAGGAGATTTATAGGCTCTGATCGGCCCAGCCTGTTAAATCTGGGCTAATAGAAGGAGTAAGAAGAACTTGGAGATTTGGCAGGACAACATGTCTGGTATTGCAAAACCTAGCATGCACAAAACAATTAAGCATTATAGGTCAACCAGAAATGCTATTTCTTTTTTTTTTAATGAATTTTGCTGTTAAATTATGTTAAAGTTAAATGCATTTTTTGCAGGTGGATAAGAGCTTATATTTAAACGTTTAGATGAATAACATAACATTTAAAAAAAGTAAAATACAATACAAAATAATACATTATAGTTTTACAAACGTACACTGTAAACCTGTAAAAAAAAAAATTCAAATAAAAAAAAAAAACTTTTATCTTTTTTCCATATTAAGTTTTAGATTTATTTCAGTTGAAATAAAAAACATTTTTGTTTTACACTTTATTTACCAGACCTATGGAAACAAACTATTACAAAGGTTTTACCAAAGAACAAACAACCATAACCATAACCATAACCAACTGATAAATGTTCTCAGACAACAAGTGTTTGCTTCTATTCTTGTAATTCCTTCGAGCACATGGGAGCCAAACAAGCCAGAGAGAAAAGACAAAACTTCAAATTCATATTGCTAATACCTTCACATACTTTTCAATATTTCTCCCACAGAGGACCCAGGGCAGGGTGGGGTGGTGGGGGGTTGTCTGTCTCTAGCCCTTGGCCGTGGTCGGTGCTGTATGCTTAAGCCTTGGTCAGGCCCCTGAGATTCCCAAACTCTTAGATGCCTATAACTCATCCGTCAGCCCTGGCTCTGGCGGAAGATTTTCCTTCTTCAATCCCAGGCCTAAAATATCCTTTCAAAGGCCACAGACTGGAGACAGATATGTAGGTGTTTTAGATAAGGTAGGAATTGCATTAAGGGATTTTTTTTTTTTTTCTGTTTTAAAAGTTTTTTTTTTTTCTGTGCCCTTTCCCATAGACTTGAGAAGAGTAGCTGAGAGAAGATGAGAGGAGTGGCAGGGGATGTGCTTTACGGACTAGTCCGTTCACGTTTGTGGTCAGTTCACAGCTCATGAAAGGCTGCATGCTGCCAACCTCGGTGAAGATAGGATGATGTAAAGAGGGTAGAGGGAGAGCAGAAGATTCCCAAACACGCCAAGACATCAACCCGAGTTTGGAAGGAAAATCCTCCACCTTTAAAGAGTAGTACAAGTTTGATGAGTGTTCATATGGGAGACAATGCAATGTTTAAACAATAAATAAATTGTTGACTTGGCTAGTTAATCAACTCCATGAAATAAATATGACATTTAATTTAAGACTAGGGACAATTAACTATGTACGCTCATGGTTAATTGACTAATGATAATGTAGTGCATGGTTTACAAGTTATTCAAGGCTCACAAATGAATTCTACTGGTAAATTAGACATTTCTTTTATACATTATTAAATTGAATAATTGCGTTTTGTAAAGCAGAGGCAGCACACTTTATAAATCATCGGTGTTAGCCAGCTAACTGTATTGCTGTAGAGTTTGCTGTATGTTGTTTTTCTCAAATGTTATAATTTGTGGCCTACACTGTTAACTCAGCCAGCCCTGTTAACATGTTTGCCAGCTAGCATGCGCTTGGCCCAGTCCAAACCTAGCTTCTCCCCGCTCCACCTCATATTAGCAGCATGTTTGTAGCATCAGGTTACACAAGATTAGCCGCTTCATTCTCTCTGGGGTTTTGCTGTAATGTTCTCCATTCATAGGCCTCTGCCTCTCCTTTTCCAGCAGGGCATCAGAGAGAATCCCCTGCTGACATCTAGCTAGTCATTGTTGGGAAAAGAGCTGTAATGTGTTGCGGAGGGTCATTACATGATGTCAACATCTTGGTGTATAGAGTGTATGACGTATATTTGTGTGTAATTGTGTAAAAATCTGAGTGAGACCTGGCCAATAGGGTAATATTGCAGCATCAAACAAATGACAGGACATCAACAGCAAATCACAACAGGAACATTAGCTACAACTAAAATGAATTACATAATCCAGTGAATGTGAACACATGAATAAGGCAGATATATTATGTCATGCATTATTCTATGTTTAAAATAACTAAAAAAGAAATGGGCCTCAGATTTGAGCTTTGCCTGCAGATCGTTTCACGACCAATGGCCGTAACAGAACAGTTTTGATTTGCTAGCCTCAGTTCTGATGGGAGGCACTTTAGTTTAAAGTGAACCTAATAATGCAACCTAAAATGATTATTTGCACAAGTAAAAATGTTCAGTAATAGTAATTAAAATGTACCAGTGTTGTAGTAGCCCACGGACAGTGACGGATGAACGTCCTACTATAAAGTACAGTGATGTGTCCTATTCGTCACAGCTGAGTGAAATGGGGTGGTGTTGGACAAAGTGGACACTGAGGCCAGACAATAAGAAGCCAGACACTAAGCGTGTTCCATGTCTAACAGGACTTTAGCCTCTACAGAATGTCAAGTTTTAATTATAATTTCTTTGTGAGATAGTCAAAGTGTATAGGCTATTATCCAATCAAATTCCCTAATTTCCAATAGACTGAATATCTGAATAATTATTAATGTGGTTTTATTATGATTTCAAGATGATTTCAAGATTTTGAGAAATATATTTATATTGTTTTTGCATTTAATCAATGTGAAGTCACAAGTTACAAGACATGTCTTTCATTTGTATTTGTTTGGGGGGTGTTGAGGGGACATTGCTCAAAATGTTTCTCTGAGAGGGGCCTGAATCCTCTCTCCTGTTTAAAGTGAAACATACTTTTCCTGACGTGGTGCATCTGTGGTAGGAATAGGAGAGAATAAATTAACTGCAGAGCTTTCAATTTGGGTAATTTAAAAAAAATTTATTAAATTAAATGTATCATTCATACATTTTAACATGTACACGTATGATGGCATTTGTTTAAATTAAATCTCCCTTGTGTCATTGCAGATGAATAATAAAATGAATGTGTAGTGTTTGAATACATCCATTAAGGATAAAGTAATTTTAATCACCAGCATTCCTTACGGTTATTTAATTCAATGTTATTATCAAGGAAAGCGTTAAATACAGCTGCTGCTTGATTTGAAAATTATTAATAATGTGTAATAAAGCTACACAAAAACTGAATACAAGTACATATTAAAACATTTTCATTAATTTCAACAAATATACTTACAAGGCAACTGTTAATTTGATGTGCAAATGTACTATCACACCCTTTTCCACATTCACATAAATAGAACAATATTAGAAAGTCCCTCATAGTAGATGGCATATGGCTGTTGTCTGAAGGCTTAAAATATATAGCTAATGTCCTAATTTCCCCTTGTCTTTATCATTAATAAGATACATATACAGTACCATTTCCAACTAGGTCATAAAATGAGAGAATTTGTATATTTAATTGTAAACATTATATGTTACAGTACTTTAAAAAAATATACTGAAATGACTAACATTGGATTTTGTTTCAGCATTGCTGCAAGTGTCAGTGTTTATGACTGAAGAAATATCACACCATATGGCCTGAAATTTAAATTCTTGACCTCACCACATGGGCAGCTGTAAATGAGCAGAAATAATACATTACATTAATCTTACTGGGAAAATTACAGACGTCCCTGGTCTTCAGGGAAGGGCTCTGTGCAGCTCGCAGACTGGGACCACATGGGAGAAACCCACACATCGCCAGATTCTAAAAGGAGCAACTCCTGAGAACTAAGACAGAGAGAGACACAGCGAGAGAGAGAGAGAGAGAGAGAGAGAGAGAGAGAGAGAGAGAGAGAGAGAGAGAGAGAGAGAGAGAGAGAGA
>JAODLL010047230.1:0-19927 GCA_026546735.1 Forbesichthys agassizii | reverse complement strand
TGCTCCCTTCGGGGATGGGTTAAATGCAGAGGATGAATTGCTCCTAAGGGGGATTAATAAAGTTGTATTCTATTCTAACTTAAGACGTCTCGCATTGTAGACAACCCTCTGCATTATAAGCTAATTCAAAAAGTAAAATAGTAGGGAGAGCAAGAGTAGTGGGAAACAAATTCTCATTAAGGTTGTTCATGCAGATGCACTGCAGCCATGGTTATACGTATGAGCAGGAGTAGACATTCTGGAGATGGCAAGACATTACAGCACACAGGAGGCTCTGGAAATGATCATGCACTGAGTGAGAAGATGGCTCCTCCTCTGAGGATTGAGGCTGACAGTGGAGCAATGCAAATATAATGGCCTTTATAAGGTTAAAATACCAACAAATGTAATTAATATATACTGCAATTCAGGCTGAAAACGTGTTAAAATACTAATTTAAAGTGGTACAAAATATTAATATATCAGCAGTTTTTGGGAAGCTGACATTTTATGTCACGAGGACAACAAGTGTGAGTTTTTTTTAAAGATCTCTTAATTAAGAGAAACGCAATTAAAGTTGTCCTTGGTAGAAAATGACAGATTGTGAGGCAGATCCAACTGCCTCTCTTCAAAGTAAAGCGCTAGCAGGCCTCTTATACAGTGCATATGGCTCAGAAATGTAGTTCAACATTTGCTGTTTTGTTGGACAAACAATTTAGGAGGGAAAGTAGTGTACTTGTACACCTGTACCTGAATCACTATTCAGTTCATTGCATGGTTTAGACAAAACTGGAGATGTTTTCAGAAATAATCTTCCTCATTTTGTCTCTCTTGTTGTTTATTTCACTACATCTGTCATGTTTTCTTTCACTCCAAGAAACACATTATAACAACAGACACACAAACATTTGACAAATCATGTAAATGTATCTTCCTCTAACTGTATTGATAACGTTAACAAATACCCAATAGAAAACACACCTGACTGCTATTCTACAGCTATGTTCTCCACAATGGATGTATTTGTATGATTTGTATTTCTTAGACCAGTCAAACAAAGGGATGTAGCCATGCTTAATTGTTTTGTTTAACTTTAACTGTCGATGTTCTGAATATGTTTTTGCTTGTGTAATTGAATAGCCTCCTAGTCAGCAGTACAATACAATGCAGAGACTGCTTTATTGGTTGGACATAGACAAACTTTTAAAATAAAAAGACACAAACCACACCAGTAAAAGTATAAAAAAAAGAAAATACAGTACATGATAAATGTCTTAAAAAGTGGCTCTTAGAAATGGTGGGCCTTTTTTGCTGTCTGTTATTTCAATTTTTCTGGGTTCTTTCCAATTCTGTCCTGTTACTCCACAGTTTTTCTGCATGCTGTTTTCTTAGAGGGATGTCTTAACACACAGTGACAGTACACTATGCCCTGCCTGCCGGCTAGTGTTCTGGTGTCTGGTGGGAGACAACACAAGGGGGGAGAAAGGAGAAACCTCCCGCTGCACTCCTTAACTCAACAACAAAGCCATATCGCTCAACTCTGCCAATTTTATTTTCCCCCTTTTTTTTCAGTGTTCCATTTTTTACCCCTTTTAAAGTTTATAGACTATGCTCTTTTTCATCACTGCCATTGCAACACTGTTTTTTTCACATATCTGAAAACAAACACAAGGCTTTTATTGTTGGACACTACGTATTTTAAACTAAAGTATGAATGTGTGTGCGCTCGAAGTCCAAATGTGTTGCAGGCTGCAACATATTTTTTTCTGTTTTGAATAAATCGGCTACTCCTACTTTAGTAACGGCCTTAGTAATTGAATTTTACAGTTGAATAATTTAGTAATATTTGCAAAGTAGTTTAGCATGTATGTTATGATGATTAATTATTATGATATAATTACATAATTTTTATAATTACAAATATTCCTTTCGCAGTAGATTGGATTGTTGCCCACTGGCCAACATACATACATGTACAGCAGTCTACGCAAGCTACACAGATGTATCGAGCTATAAAAGGAGGGTTTAATGCAAACTTTGTAGCAGAATGTGTTGCAACGTGGTATTTCTATCTGATGCATTCACATCTGTGTAGTGTGCTTTACTGTGAAACAGCACAGAAATGTGTGTAGCCCTTGCAATTACAACTGGGTCTGTGTTGGTTTTAATATTAATTAAGCCAAATAATAACTTTTACTGTAACTGTTTGGTATGATAACAATACATCTCTCACGAAAAGGTTACTTGAATAATTCTAAAGAAACTTCCATTCTTGCTGTTTTGAGCTTTGAGTGCCTCTTTGTACAATGTCCTTGGGTGTTTTGAAAGGTCCTGAAAATGACCAGGTATAGAAGGACAACTTCCTACAATGACACTATTATAGCATCATGTTTCCTGTCACAACCTCCATCTATTTTCAACTATGGACAATGATGATTCAATTGATAATTCATAAATATAATTTTGATCAATTTATTTGATGCATTTTTTTTTTTATATCTGCTTTATATGCATTTAAATTGTATTATATTCTGGGCTATTATTTATTACAAATGTATTACCAATATGGCACAGAAGTTTAAAAAGAAAGTGTATGTTTCAATAAACAAACA
This sequence comes from Forbesichthys agassizii, assembly GCA_026546735.1. Classification (NCBI taxonomy): domain Eukaryota; kingdom Metazoa; phylum Chordata; class Actinopteri; order Percopsiformes; family Amblyopsidae; genus Forbesichthys; species Forbesichthys agassizii. The sequence continues at coordinate 17,336 of JAODLL010047230.1, read as the reverse complement.
TATCTGTTTTGCCCAAACAAGAAATAATCATAAAAACAGATTTTTTTCTTTATATACACATACAGTATGACTTGCTCGTATGACTGAAGGACACTTGCTTTTTAAAGAAGACATTCAACTTCAATTTATATATATATATATATATAATTTCATATTGCTTACAGTATAACAATATTCCATTTGTTTAAGCATTTGTCAGCATTTGTTGTTTTTTACACAAGACAGTCAGTATGTAATATATACTTTGTGTATGGTGCTTTTTTTGACGTTTGTGTATTCTCTGTATTGAATGCAACATACAATACTGTGCTATGGTTGAAGTTGAGATTACTTCAAGGTTGTAAAATGACACCTGCAGATGATTCGATGAGCTTATGAAAAGCAGGTACAGTATGTGTATACTGTAACTGTTAAGAAGTAAAAGTGTATAGCCAGACTGGGCCAGAAAACACTGGGCCTAAACACCCTCCTATAACCCCATAGCATATACTGAAATCAATCCTTCTAAATCAGTAAATAGTCATTTGATGGTGGACGTCCTTTGTCCCCTTGAAAGACATTCTAGCATTAACTGAGCATCATTCATCCTGAGACATTAGTGATGAGGTGTCATATGCTTGTTATGAGCAGCTGGTGGGAATGAATGGAAAAATTGATGCATTTAAGGGATTTAAGGGATCATCCTTCAGATGAATTGAATGTTTTAGCTGAGGACCATCAAACACTGATCAGAAATCCTGTACCAACAGGATATTGTAATGAATCAGTCAACCAATAAACATTGTATAAAGCAATTCATTAACATAGAATCCCAACGTAACTGCAGTGTTTCCCCCTCATAAAAAACAGTAGGGGACTCTCCTCTCATGGGTATTATCCATTCCCCATTCCACAACATTCTCTGTCGAGTCTAATCAAGGGGTTTTATCGCAGTGCAATGCGAGGGGCCATGACAGAAACCTCTGTTTTCCCCATAGCTTCTCCTCGGGTGTCAGTTAGCACTGGGCTCTGCTGTCTTGTCTACCGTTTGTGAAGCCATCTGCAAGAGAGACGTCTTCCTTCCTCCTGGAGACCTTGTCATTTGGAATTATGGCCTGAGATAAACCCTCCTGCAACAGCTGGAGTCAGCCTCCAACAGACAACATCAAGGTCGACTTCTGAAGGGCAGTTAAAAGAAACAAGCACACTTGAGGGAAATAACTAAAGTAGTAATACCAGTGTCATCCTATATGAATTCAACAAAGTGATATTTGGTTGAGTGTTTGTAATCAGTGAGTCTCACAATGGAGACATTGGTGTTTGTTCTGTAAGGCGGCAGCATGTTGTGCTTGCTGTTTAACTAAATGAGTGTGGATTAATAGAATTAGGCCTTGTAGCACTTCAAAGTAGCCAGGGGTCGAAATTTAACAACCAATAGTGAGCCGGCAATAAGAAACAGCAGAAGACCTTGGAGGTGGCACCTAAAATAGTTAAATATCCCCATATTTTACCTTTGAATTAAAATTATACCATAATCCACAAATTACTTTTCATATTATAAAAATATGCTTGCCCATACGGACATATTGCATTGCAGGGCAATCGAGCAATCTGTTATTTTGAACTATGATAAACAAATGAAGGAGTCAGATACTGCCATCCAGATTTTGATTAATCGCAAAAACTCTGTAGGATTAAATATTTATGGAATGAAGCTTTGTTTCAATAACTACAAAAATGTCTTTCTCATCAGTCTTTGTCATTTCTCAAAGGGCCACTCACTATGGAGAGATGAGGAACTGCACGTATAGATTTCTATCTGAAATCACTGGCGGAGAAGTACAAATCAATATCTGGGTTTGTTTCCTGCGACATTAAGAATTCTTTTTTTTTTTTATATTGCTGCGACATTAAGAATTTTTTTTTTTTTTATATTGCTGCGACATTAAGAATTCTTAAAAACCTTAAACCTTGAAACCTTAAGAGAGACAAAAAGACAAAAGCGTGTGTTTTATTATATCATTTTGCAGAACTTGCAGCAAGCCAAACATGATTAAAATGCATACATTTTAGATGTGTTCCCTACAACCATACTGTATCTGAGTAGTTTCACATCAACATACAATATATCAAAATAAAACCAACAAAGGCTACAAACTGACACATGAATGATCGGGGAGAAAAAAATACACTGCATCACAGGAACATCACTTCCGACAGTCAGGCGTCACAGATGATATACTGCGCAACACGCAAACCATCTACCGCACTTATGATTGCATCAATACTAATTTTAAATGTGGTGGTGATACGTAAGAGGAGAGGGCCCATCTGTCAAATGTTGTGCCCTGCAGACATATGCGGATAGGGAGCATGGGTCACTGTAATACACAGTAACCGCCATTGATTTGTAATGATACAGAAGACATGTAGATATGCCAAACTCAGTCTGCAGTGGCAGTGATGGCATTATTGAGTGTTCAGGTTGCCCATGGGAGGATGCAGGGAGGACGTCAGATGCCGCTTCCCCAGGCCACCTGCTGCCTGTTCTGCCTCGCAGTCCACCAACTCCCCCTTACTCCCACCAGCGCCCCGCTCTAATGAAATCTGACATACGGGAGATGACAGGTGCTGTGACAGCCCTCTGCCACCGAACGGAGGGACGGGAAAAGGAGGTTTCTTCTAAGTTATCACACCTGTGCACCCCCTGCTCCCATCTTCCAAGGTTAGAGCGAGAGAGGCTGATGGAAGGTACAGGCTCTGTGTGTGATGAGTCCTCGGTACCCGGTGATAAGTCGACATGTGATTTATCATTCAGCAGTGTGTGTCCACAGAGGTACACTCTCTGTGGAATAATGACAGGCGTGATGGCAGTCACACCTCTGAATAATCGCGTGGCGTTAATGTATGAGTGTTGCATGGACCTTGACCTAATGCAGTCTTTACCTTTTATGCCTGACGATGAAATTGGTATAGGAACAACAGAGCAGGAACTGACAAAAAAAGTCTGCTCAAATGTCTGGTTTTGGGGGTGCGTGCGTGTGTGTGTGTGTGCGTGCGTGCGTGTGTGTGCTTGTGACATATTACTGGAGTCAGGTTTGCTCACAAGTCTTCAATATTTCATTTTTTTTCAGTAAATCTCATTTATATAGATCTGTTCTTTTTAGAAATATATCATCAGATTACTGTGGAATTGAGGCATAGTTATTGCAACATTACCAAAATCAACATATGGCGCACATTTATATATATATATATATATATATATATATATATATATATATAAATGTGTGTGTGTGTGTGTGCGTGTGTGTGAAAGAGAGAGTGAGAGCGAGAGAGAGGAGGAGGTGGGGATAACTGCTGATTGCACTACATGTTTTGATTATTTTATGCACAGTAAATTATACTGTGAATATGTTCAGTTCATAACATGTTTTCAATGTTTGTTTTGCATAATGTTGGTAGACAGTATTACTGTACAACACATTAAAAAAATAACACACACAAGCATTTTGCAATCTGCAGTAGGCATGCATCTATAGAATCACTTTGCCTCTACGTTTTACACTGAGAAATCTCAGGCATGCATTCTTGAGGAGCAAACCTTTAGAAGAACAGACCATTTTTAAAGTATTGTTCCTTCCAGGATCATAAGTTGCACAACCCATGAAGACATTATGGCGTCAATTTCTACACTAAACTGCTGTTTAGTTAGTTAATCATTAACCTGATGCAATGCTGTATATTTGCATCTGTATAATGTTAAGCTATCTAACCAGCAATCAATTACAGTGTGTGCACTGTGACCTAATATATACTGTACGTATACCTATAGATTTTAGAAGCTAAAATGAAGAATTATGACTATTAATAACTGCCTATATGAACACATTTTTATTATTAATACTCTGTAAGCTATTATGAAGTAGCAGGTATGGTATAGGTAGCAGTAGGATGATCCGCGCTGTGTGGGTAAACATCAATCTACAAGCAGAGATCACGATAACAGGTCTGAGGCAACAGCCATTTTCATGTCACATTTTCACACGGCTGTTTTTTCCATTTATCACCATTATTAAATAAATTAAACGTTCGATCAGCTCGTCAGTCCTGAGTTCTTGCCTTCAGCCTGCGTGTTTTAGATGCTTCACGTTTTGGCTGTGTGATGATGATATTCAGGTAACCTTAAAGTGCTATGGTAATTTGGCTTTTGTTTTTCCTGTCAAGCCCTTGCTAAGCAGCTCTGTGTGGCTGTGACGTATTGCCCGCAGACGCAGACGTCAGCTGATAAATGGTAATAGGTAAGAGAATAGGAAGTCACCCTGTCCCGGAGAAATTGTTTAGCCATCCTCTTATTGTGAAATACTCTTGCATGTGGGCCCCTTTGGTGTCTCGTCTGCTTTTAAGGGCAAGGTGCTGAGATGTAGGTATATGGATGTGGTTGCCATAGTTACACGACAGTGTCAGACGCACTCACTCTTCATAAGGTGCACATAAGGAGAACAACGATGACAACAACATGATGTTCCAATAAAGAGGGAAATAACTATGTATGTAGTCTGTACAATACAGGGTTGTGTTTCCCGTACAATGACGAAGGCTAGCATTGAACTTACATTGTACTATGCATTGTTGAACTAATGAACATATATTTATGGCCAACAATCTTTAATGCATCGTCAGTGGCTCAATTGGATATGTGCGTGATCGTGATCAATGGTCTCACTCAATAACGCGGGTCCAAAACACTAGCGATGAGTTGTTTCTTTTAATAACGGCAACAAAGCACTACTTGATTAAGATTAGAATAACAGACATATTCTGTATGCGAGATAAACGGAAAAGAATTATGCTTTTCATCTTTCATCTGTTTTGATCCTATAACTGAACTATAGTAAACTGTAGGAATAGGCACATGTGCAACTGCAGTCTACTCATGTAGGCCTATTGAGAAATAGTAGGCCTACTTTTACAACGATTTTCAAAACACTTAGGTTTAGTGTTTTCCTACAGCAAGATTAGATAGACATGTAATAAACCTATTTGACTGCATTTTCTGCCGTTTATGATGTAGTCACCACAAACTATGCTTCTAACCCCAGGATTACTTAGGTTATAGGTTAGGACAGGTTATAGGTTTGAGTTTTGTTTTATAGGCTGGGCTAATATCTTCTGTGCAAGATGACCTTAATCAAAAGTGAGGATAGGCTTATATAGGCTAACAAAATATTTAGCAACCTATCGACATTGTAGTGATGTGATTCAACATTACATACCCAAAAACAAAATCCTGTACTTTACAATAGACATTCCTGTAAATAACCAATCATTCTTTATTATTTCTATATGTTTTATTTAATGTACAGCATTTTTTATCACATCTTTCCTCTCAATGTACATGTCCTTTGTTTTAGAATTGAACTAAGTCAATCATAACTTTTGTCTTCAATATATACTTACCTACCTACCTACTTACTGTAGATAGGTATATACCTACCTACAGTGCATACCTACCTACTTACTGTAGATAGGTATATACCTACCTACCTACCGTACCAATCTACCAAAACATAGTGTGTAGAGTGTACTGTAACTATCTCTTTATACTATGTTTTCTTGATTCTCTTCCACAAAACAATGGTTCGTATTCATTATTTTCCCTCACACACACTTTATCCACATTATCCATGTTCATTATTATTTTATTTAGTGAATTTGACAGGTGATAAGAGCAACATTATTTTTTTGGACAAGCTACTGCTGTGTACACGAGAGAATATTTGATGTATTTCAGTGACATACAGTAGATCTGCATACGTGTTGCCTGGTGACGGGTGCTGTGCTTGAAAGTGCTGTTGTCTGTACCTCATATCTCAGCTTGAAAACTATATGAAGACCAGAGCACAAAAGTGTTTGCATGGCAGATGGTGTTTGCTCAAACAGTCCTAGAAGGCTTGTTATCATATTACAACCCCTGGCGAGTGTCCCTGTTCAAATCGATCGTGCTAAGCAGACACTCAAAAGGCATCATTCAGAACAATAAGAGGAAGGCTTCAATACAGATCTGCAGGTCTTGCTTGTATAATGAGAAAAGTTAGCTATGCTGTAATTGGTTACAGTACAGCTTTCAGCTAAGAATGTTCAGCTTGTGTTTCAGTCACCGTTACAAATGTTTAATACAAGGACAAGTAAATACATGGTTTGTAGCAAAGGAAAGGAACAATCATCTAATTAAAATGCAAATATATGAAGGCACAGGTGTGCATCCATGTCTCTTTTTCACCCTGCACCTCTGTATCTCATTTTGATGTGGATGGTGACAGGTGGAGATAATCACATGCCACATTCAGTCAAGCTGTAAATATGAATGTGGTTACAACTGTACAAAGAAGGCTTTGAAGTAAACATCAATCATTTATGCAGGAAAGAACCACCTCCATTTTTAAAGATAATATTCCAAAATGCTATAAATAATCAAATGTACGAGTAGGCCTATGTCAATAGCAAGCAATGTAACAGAATGTGTTTGGCCATCACAGTCACAGTGGTCTGTTTCCAGTCTAGACCCATCTGGACTTCTAGCCAATTGTATTGTTTTGTCCTATACAACTAATCTGCCAAGTCACTTCCCCTCCACTGGCCTGAACTGCAAAACCTTGCCACTCTTCTACAAGGTTGTGGAGAATTCTATACACACACCCAAACTTAAAAGCTCCCATCCAGTGTTAATCACCTCTGCAAGAACACGATCATTGCTCCTGCAAAGCTTCTATCCTTCTCTCTCACTCCTACTGACCCTCCAGTTAGGAGAGAGCAATCAAAACCAGCCCCCCATTACATGAAATGTCTCACATTACCTGGTCCCCACTGAGCAATATCCCCATGTTATTCCGCGCTACTCTCATTTGCCATCATTAAAAATGTCTGACACAAGTCCCTGGATATCTTATTTATATTTCTCCTCAGTTCTCTCATAGGAAAGCATTTTATTGTGAACTCTTTGTTCTTTTAAGCTTCTAATAATGGTTATCTCAGTGTATTTTGTATATGTACTTTAAAGGTGCATACACAGATAAGGTAAATACTTTAAAGGAAATATAAATGTTAACGGCAGCATCATTTTCCAAGTATGTGGCAAACTATTCAAATGATAATTGCTAGTTTTCCCTACCAATGAAAATAAAACATGAACGGCACTGCATGGTGTCTTTTGAGAGTTATTGATGCCGTCAGTATAATAGTTTAGAGTTCGAATACAGTTTGAATGTTTGTGATTTTTTGTTACGTAACCAATCTAAGTATCTAAGTATTCTCCCAAAATGTAATATGGCTTCAAATCTAAGATTTGGTCGAACCGTTTTGACATCAGGCAGATGAGCATATGTCTACCACTAAGTCTCTTGTGTACAGCAGCAAGCTGCTATTGCTGCAGAAAGTTTCTGCTACAGTACAAGCAATGATGGCCAATGGACTGCCATTGTTGTTGAACTATCAATCTCTTCACAAATATGAGATGTAATGCATGAGAGGTGAAACCTTGCAATTACTCTAGGACAGTAAAGCATTTTATAATGTACTGTATTTGTTTAGCTATACCATATTGTGTGTTCCAGCATGTCTATTTAATGGTGGGCTACATAAAAATCCATATAACAGGCTACACAATAGTTAATTTGTTATACATTTACAGTCAGAGTTGTATACATTTTATTCAAACAAAGCTTAAAATGAAGTGTCATATTTGCATGTTTCTTTTTTTTTTCATCATTGTTGCATTGAAAGTTAGGAATTTGTGTGAAGCTTGAATATAATACCATAACCCATCTTTCCAACATTCTGCACTGCTGGGGTAGTTCTTAAACAATGATAAATAAAACACATATCCTGGTTTCTTCATTTCAGCATATATGTCACTCTAAGAAATTCTTCAGTATATACAATTGGTTGGCTGAAATGGAACAGCACTTGTCGCATAGAGGTCCTGTATATCCTTGTACTGTAATACACTTACACATTCTAGTGTGTTAGTACTTGGTGACAGCAAGGATCATGGAGTCTTCAGCAATAAAGCCAAGAGCCAAGTAGGAATATGGTGTCCAGCAGCTCTCAGCCACCATGCTGTCACAGACCTCCTAACAGTGAACTGAAATGTGAATGCTGTCTACTGATACTTTTATAAGCGGAAATGTGTACCATTTACCGTATATATATAGAGAGACAGTTTTAACGAATGTATGCGCGTTGCCACGGTTATGCGCCTGGGTTTCGATCATCTTCCGCTGTGCGAAGAGAGAGGTGTGGCAGTCTGTTTCTATGACAACAAACTTACAGCCTGCATTCACTTTACCAAAACAGAGGCCTCACATACCTCTCTCTTCACATGAGCACGGCGGTATCCTCTGGTCAAATGTTCATGGCTAACCCTTTTACAGAAGCCGTTTGAGCGATGTCTAATCCTGCATCTTTTGGCTGGAGGGCGCTTTCATTTAATTACTTAAAATTAAGGGATTAATATCTGTGCTACTATGAAAATCCACTTAATTCATTATATCAAATCTACAGTAAGATAAGCTTTAAAGGTCTCCCTCATGGCCGTACCTTACTGTAAGAATGATCTGCCATCTTCTTGCTAATGGTTATTGGTGCTAGACAGACTCTACCGGTACAGGATGGCCATCCTGTACTGGTACGGGTACAGGATGACCTACCTGTAAGCATCCTTGAGCAAGATGCTTAACCCCTTACTGCTCCTGGTGGTTGGTCGCACCTTGCATGGCAGTGATCACCATCGGTCTATAAATGTGTGTGTGACTGGGTGAATGTCAGGCAAAATACTGTAAAGCGCTTTGGATAAAAGCGCTATATAAATGCGCCTATTTACCATTTACTGATCAGCTCAGTAACATGTAATGATACATAAGCGGGCTACGGACCCACTTGACATCAAAAGAATGTCATCAACATTGAATACAATCAGTGACGATTCGCTGTTACTTTCTATTGACAGAAATTAATACATGACAGTCCGAAGAAAACTAACTTGATATGAACTATACCGGTAGCTGTACAGGTGTTGTGCCCTTGATGATTTTGCACATATTATGCTTCACTTCCTGAATGTTTTGTTGATTTTCTTTTATACTTAGACATGTTTGACAGACAATACACGTTTTCTAGGTCTCCAAGCCATTTTCACTTTAGGTAGGCACGTCTTCGTCAGTCGTATACTATTTGAATTGAGTCATATCAGCTATAATATCTGTCTAGGTAGATGACTCTGTTGTTATGAATGTTTGTAGAGGTCAGTCAGAAGTTACGTTCGCTCCAGAAAGTTAGTGAATGCTCAGTTAGTGTTGGCAAGATAAATTGTCTATATATATATATATATATATATATATATATAAAATATACAGTATATACTGTATATTGGACATTATATGTTATTTATTGGGATAATAGTCTTTCACAAGGACTGCCAGTCTAATAGACTTTTTTTTTTTTTTAAAGCGACAATAGTGAAGCAAAAATATATTAACACTGGTACTTTTTAGAGACTGAGTAAAGCAAGAATCCTTAACCACATGATTTGCATTCCCTAATCTATAGTGTTAGTGACTGTTTGAGTCCATGAATATTTATGCAGCCGGAAGCCTTGAAGCAATAGATAGGCCATGCATGTGTATTTTTTACAATAAATGGCAATTTACTTACAGAGAGGAAGTTGTACAGCCACCATCGGTTATGGCTATGGGTACGTGCATAATGTTTTATAGAGTCCTCTGAACTAAAAAAGCCCACATGTATGCTTAGTGTTTGTACTGTGGGCGTGGGAGGGGCTTGTGCTCTCTATATTACAAACCAACCCGACCCGACTCTGGATAAGCGGATGAAGATGGATGATGGATGGATTTTGATATTAGTAGTTTTTAAAATAAACATCTGTGGATAAATCATTGGTTTAAGAGGCTTGTTTCCCTTCAAGAGTCATGGGGGCCAGTTCTCCCCTCCTCCCCAGGTGGTTGATCCAGAGACGTCTTTGACGGAGTGATGGGAGTGATTGATGGGCATCCCTAAGTGTATCCCACCTGTCAGCATGAAATGAATTGCAGGTCACCTTTGACCCTGCCTGTGGAGATAGTAGTGCTTTGCACAAGCATGCGACTCTTAAAAAAAACATCAAACAACTTGACAAATAAAATGCGTACACTTGTGTATCCAGTCAATCAGACAACAAGTATTTTCACATATACCATTTAATACGATAAGGTTTGAGGGTCTCATACAACATTTTACAGTGATATGTTGATAATTGAACACCTTGACAAGATACCTGTACGACTGGCTCAAACCTCAGTCACACCATATTTGCTATTTCAGGTAAACATGCTTTTGCACAGATTTGTGACAAATTCTCTTTCTTTTTTTTTAAACCAAATTGGTTGAGCATGACCTCCTCAACCTTAATGTGCCCATGTGTAAATAAGTAAGCAAACAGATTTAGAGGTGTATTCTGGTGTGGGAGTTTGTAGTGTTGAAGTTGTCAGGCTGACTTAAATATGCTTATCCCAAAGGCAAATGTTTCTTCTCCAGAATTCCCCCTCTTCCCCTTCACTCAGAGAATACGCTGATGAGGTGTAAGTGAAGTCTTATAGGCTTTCCATTTGACTAGTACTGCATGCTGGTTCCCTTATTGAGGGAAAATATTGGCCTTGCACGAATAAGTTGGCAGAATGTCTTGGGAATTTAGGTTTTTATTTTGAATCCTTTTGTTTATTTATCTTTGTATTTTTTAAATGTCCAAAACAGCCTAAAAGGCAATGAATTACATTGAATGTGACTATTATGTTTTACTAATTTACATTTGTGGAGCATTATTTAACATTTAACATTATGCAATTACCAGATGGCGAAGATACTATAGTGGTAATATCTGTAAACATATGTAACTTTTACAGTAATCTAATGTTGAAACGTCACTGCATTTTTTTCAATAGAAATGATGTTGTTATTTGTCACTGTTTAATATAATAGTAGTATTATAGTTAACTATAATAGTAAGTATAAATAACTAGAACTCACGCACAACTGCCTGTATAATATTAACACATGGGTCAAATGCAATAATAACATGGACATTACATAAATGCTATGTAGATACAGCACATCTAGGAAATACATGTATTTAAATGTTTAACTAAGTGAAAGGTCTGGATCTCTGTCTCCATTTGAAACATTTGGATAAGTAAGTAAGTTCAACAATAACCCTAACCCTGCCTGTCAAGAAGAAAAGAACAATCGGTGGAAGGAGCAGGCACGCTAAATGCTAAATGAGCTAGAACAGTTCTGCACATCCAGCACTTGAGATGGTGGAGGCAATGGAGTCTACTGGCTTCATAGATTAGTCAGAGGAAGAAGGCGAATTGGGGTGTGGTGAAGTGCAGCGGGGAAAGCTTCAGCAGCTTGTGCCTGCCAACCTCTGTGCTGGGCCACTGGGCCAACAACAAACAGGTGATCTTATAACCCTTATAAATGCTATGTAGATGGCAGGCTATGTTCAAAACGCAAGCCAGTAGAAAGTGAAGCATTGCATAGAGGTCTGGCTTCAAATAAATAGCTTTGAGATTCATGTTCTTTATCTGTTTAAATGAATAACTAATATATATGGTGAATTGTCAGAGAAACAATTACTTAACACCACCAGCCTTACAGCAGCGCCTGAGTTAGCCAGTACCAGCTACACATATACTTCAGATATTGTGAACCATTACTTCTGCTGCATATACATTTACAGTTACATGTACTTCCTCGATACACTGTAACTAAATCTAAACCATCTTGTCTAACTAATATGCATGTTATTGTTAAATGCAGAAGCTACACATTCATTACACAGATGTAATATATTAGTGTATAATGATTATATTATTCCACATACAGTATACAAGTATACAAGTGCATATACACTGTATATGCACTTGAACAGAAAGTTCCTAGCACATTCAGTGACAATTCATGAGACTATAGATGTGAAAATGTATTTCTTTCAAAAGTAATACTATACATAGTAATATATTAGATAGTACAATATATGTAAGATTAATTTTACATATTGACTTGATCAGAACCCAGAAGAGGAGAAATATATCATATTTATAATGGTGATATTTCACACGCTACGCTGAATCATCACATTACACATCCTGTAATCCTTGAGAAAACAAATGCCAAAGATACCCATTAACAATAATATATGTTATTGTTAATTTTGTTGTTTGGTAAATTATTAATTAACCCTAAAGCAAAGTTAACACTAAAGCAAAGCTATAGAGTATTTACAGTAAGTTATCACTTCTTAAAAAAGGTTCTCTTCTGTGATTTGCTATTGTACCCTTAGCTCTCTTTATTTCTTGTGGATTTTTTCTAGTGCTTAAAAATAAAATGCATTATTAATTACTTGATGGTTGAATGCATTTATTATGTAATTTTTTTCACAGGCTATATTATTGTACAGAGAATCTGCATTATTCATTATTAAAGCCACATTCTCATAGAGAATGATTAGTCCTGCAATCATTCTTGGCAGGAGAGGACTGTTTATTTTTTTTTATCGAAGACATTTCTCAGTATGAGTGGAGAGGGTGGCCATGTGAGAAATCAGATGTTCTGGCTACGCACCAGTGTGTAGAGGAGGAGGAGAGCAGAGGGCTAAAGGTGGAGAGAGGAATGGAATACATAAGATCTATTTTGTTGTCAACCATCAGATCAGATATACAATCTTTTTTTTGAACCACCTTCACTTTTTGAAATTAGTGTACAGTGTGTAGCCTACAGTAACTATGCAGGGATATACAGTATTTACCTATAAGTCTCCTGTCCAGTCCTCTGTCTGTACGTGTGTGGTTGTGTGCATGAGTCCATATGTATATGTGCGTGTGTTTGTTTGTATGTGTGTCTGAGTGTGTGTATAAACAATGTGCACTACATAGTTTCCATACTTAATGTGCTTGTTAGCCATCTCTGAGCCCCCTGAGGCATATGTCCCTATCCTAGGACTTATTCATGGTGCAGTTTTAACAAGCTCTGTCGATGTGAGGCCATTGAGAGCTTGCAAGATTGCAGTCAATGGCAATTCCATGTGCCACACAGAGTGCAAATGAGCCTCTGCAAATATAACTGGGGCCCTCAATCTATGTCAGTGACAGCAGGACGGCTCAGGCACAATGGACTCAACCACTTAGCATAGGCTTTAAAGCTTCAAGGCTGCAGGTCACACATAATGTTGTATTAGGGGGGCCCAGTCCTAAAGACAATGAATATTAACTTACAACCCTACAAGAACACTACAGAACAGGGGTGCCCAATCCTGGTCCTACGAGAACACTATAGAACAGGGGTGCCCAATCCTGGTCCTACGAGAACACTATAGAACAGGGGTGCCCAATCCTGGGTCTACGAGAACACTATAGAACAGGGGTGTCCAATCATGGTCCTACGAGAACACTATATAACAGGGGTGCCCAATCCTGGTTCTGAGGAGTGACTGCCCTACATGTTTTAGATGTCCACACCTACACCAAGCACTTCCTGGAACTATTTGAAGCACTTACATATTTGAGTAATTAAAAGCATAACATAAGATTAGGTTAGCTGTTTACTACACAATCACACAAACATTAGCATAAATTAATGGGGTATTTGGATGACTTTGGTAATGCTTTATTTACTGTATAGCAACTTATTAACTATGTTTAATAGTTTAAGCTTATCCTGGCAAAAAAAGTCAAATATATAGGGCTTTACCGTACCGGAGTCTTGACTGCACAATAGATGGTGTCTGCTGCCAGTCTTCAGATTTATGCCAAGCCAACCATATTCTGAAGAGAAGTTTTTTGACGACTGTTCTTACTGCCAACAGCAAAACATCCCGGGCATACCGTATATTAACTTGTTTCATTTATCTTGCTCAGTTTGCCTAATAAAGACAATGACGTAGGATACAGTACTGTACAGAGTAGCTCAGTCACTTCCTTCACAGGAAGTGACGTCTTGGACACTATATTTCCATGTTTTTCTCCCAAATTTGCGAGTTTATAAATTCGGAATATCCGAGTATTTTTCTCGCACATTTGCGACTTAAATATAAGAATATTGCTCCCCTCCCCCCAGACCTCACATTCCTTTTTTATTTTTATTTTGTATGGCCTTAATACGGCATCATATATAAAGTTTGCCGATACTAATTATTTTTTTCGAATTATAAATATCACTCTCTGTCTTACCTTTGATTAGTATGTTGAGAAGGTTTGCTTGGGATTGAATCAAACTCTCTTGAAAACATTAATCCAATAACAACAGCATGTTGAAACATGATTCTACTTCGGCTACTTCCTCATTGGGGGTTAGTATCTGGTCGCCGATATATATGGTTTATGTAGTTCTATGAGTTGTCATTGGAATCTAACAGAGGACCATACAGTCACCTTGAAAGACTACATGACATCTAAAACACATGTCAATATTTACCAATCAGAGAGGCAGCCATCTTAGAGTTTGGAACGCATCTTGCGAGGCGCGAGTCGAAGAGGGGTTGAAATGGAAATTTTCAATGATAGAATAAATACCTTTCAGCAAGAATGCAGATTAGTACATATCTTAATGAAATAATAGCACATATAAGCACATATATGTATATTTCTGGATTCATATCTGCATTTATAACTAGCACCCACATTTTAATTATATACTATATGCTATATCCTATAATAAAATCCATAAATATTTTGATATGTTCATTCACAATGGCCTAATCCTTGACACATATTTACTCATCGGATATTGTATTGTAGTCCTATAGTTTAAAGGGGTTTATATGCATAATTCCAATAAAGTATTAATCTATAGTCAGTTGAAAATGAAAAAAATATATAGTTATGATGTTTTTGATCTTAATGTAGTAAGGAGCAGTGTCATCCACATGGAATATTGAACCTGAATTTAAATCTCACAGGGTTTTTCTACATTTTAATACCAAGAATTCTACCATTTTCAGAATGTCAGAAGCACAGCATAATGCATGGACATGTTTTGCGAGGTAAAAACCATTAAAAATGGAGCTAGGGGAGACGAGGATAACTTATTAAACTGACAATGTATCGGTGTCGCTTCATGAAAACAATGACAATGCATGCATTTAGAAGTAAGCTTTTAAAATAAAGTTGACAGTGTCTTTTGAAGTAAGAACTGAATAGAATAATAGAACAGAATGCAAACTACAGAAGCAGTGGTGTGTGTATTTTTAAGCAAGTATGGTTTCCATAGATACTGTAGATGTTGAAGCAGTCAGAGTGAAAGCAGAGAAGCAGTACACTAAACTGGAACGTCTCTCCTGCTAGTGTACTGTAGAATAGCCTTTTGGCACATAGAATGCTTGCTAATGCTAAAGCTACATTGTATAGGTGCTGACTGTCCACATAAGCCCAATGTGTGCTATGGATGCTCTCCAAAAGGGGAATGCTGAAACATGGCATTTTAAAAATTGCCATATATATTAAACAATGCAAAAGACAGAGGGCATAAAGTATATGAAGAATCAAAAAGAACGGGATAGAGGAGTGTGTGAAAGCAAGACCTCAGATCATGGGAGTGGGGGCAAAAGAATCCACTTCATGAATTAACAAAGCTGTGGTAATGGAGTCCAAGGTCTCGCTGCTATTTGTGATGGAGGCAGCCATGCATTCACTCTCCACTTATTAGATGGGAATGGTGAGACGAAGACTGATTAATACTTCAGCGTTTTTGTAGTGGTTGGAAGGTGTGTGTGTGTGTGCGTGTGCGCGTGCGTGTTTGTGTGTGTGTGGTGGTGGGCTTTCGTGTCACAGTTGGGGGCAAATAGCAGGAGGATAAGATTATCCCAGGAACAGGATGGGAGGGAGGGCATGAGATGCTAGCAAGGAAGGTTTAGCTAGCAGCCTGATTAGTTAAGAGACACAGCCATGGAAAAGGCATGATACACTGTTTGTAAATAAAATAACATTCACATGTAGCAAAAACCCATTGTATGTTGGATTCCTCAATGGATTTACAGTAGAGTATCCTCCAGGAGCTCCGCACTGTTAACAATGAGCCAAATAGGCTGTTGAACACAAAATACCCAGAAATGAGGCTTATGCTTAAGCTCATAAATCTCAATAACATCTAAACTCTATAAATAAACACCTAAATTGATAGACAAGAAATGCAGCGGCTGGTCTATTAAGCACCTTTCTGTCGCTCAGCCTTCAGAAACACCCGGCCGTCAGCTAACAGAAAGCAACAATGAAACAACGCCACAGTATACAGTATCTAGTTGAATGTTGAATAGGTTAATATAAGAGACCAATTAAATGTAATATCTAAGAGGCAATTTTACAGACAGAGTACAGTAGGCCTTTAGAAAATCAGCATAAATATACTGTATATTTTTTTCATTTTTTCCTGTCTAATTGTAATTGATATAATGTAATACTTTACTGGAATTATGCATCTAAACCCCTTTTACACTATAAGACTAAAATATAACATCTGATGAGTATTTGTCAAGGAATAAGCCATTGTGACTGAACATATATAAATATTTCTGGGTTTTATTATGAATGTCAGACATTTTGAAATTCGTGTGCTAGTTATACATGCATATTTAACTGCAGAAATATACATATATGTGCTTACATATGCTATTATTTGATTAATATATAATATGTACTAATTTACATTTTGAGTCAACGTTTTTTTTAATCTCTCATTGAAAAATTCAATTTCAGACGTATTAGGAGCGAACGATGACGTAACTACATATGTGCTAAGAATCTCGAGCTGTGATTGGCCAAATTTGTCATATGACCCCTTAAAATGTTCCTCTGGATCCGAAAAATACCTCTATTAATACCATTACCTCTAATAGATCTACAGCCCCCAAAGTATCACCGTCCCAAATTGACGGGATTTATTCAAAATGGACAATCAGTATGCCATTCTTGGAATACTTTTAATCATGGAATATAATTTTTAAAAGATTTTTGGGTCAATCAAGGGCAAGCTTTCTCACTGAACTCATCACAAGTAAGGCAAAGTGTGTTGTTTTTAATTCGAAAAACATAATTCGTGTCACGATCTTTATAAGATGTTTTTGCCAGTCCAGAGACCATATCTAGACCAACGCAAGTGCACTCTATCCAATGGTGTATAATATTTGATAATGCCTGACATGAAAAGCAATGTTTTCCTATTATTATAGAGCCCATACATATGTAGCGGTGGCCAGCCGGTAGCTGTGCGGTGCTAATCCTCACTCTCCGACACCTCATAGGACGTTCTGGCGA
>JAODLL010047219.1:0-19929 GCA_026546735.1 Forbesichthys agassizii | reverse complement strand
GAGAGAGAGAGAGAGAGAGAGAGAGAGAGAGAGAGAGAGAGAGAGAGAGAGAGAGAGGGGCATTGCTACACTAAAGGCCAAGACCAGCAAAGCAGGGTGGGTTCTGGCCTGTAAAGGAGGGTATAGCTGATGTGTTGTGGGAGATTAAACGAGAGGCACTGTAGCAGTTCTTTCTATCCCACACGCTGATTCCTTTTAAATGTTCTACATTTGTAAATTGATGCTGACATGCCTAACTGACATTCCCCTCCAGTCACTACTGCTACATAAGTATTACTAATACAGTCATGGTTTAAGATTAAGATTATGACAGTTTGTGTCTGAGTGTGTATAGGCGTGTGTGTGTGTATTTGTGATCCAAAGCATTGTAGCTAATAACCTTTTGTTCTTCTTCAAATTAATCTTGTAAGCCTTTACTTGTAATTATTTATTTTCCTTTCCTACCTAGCGGTCTCTCACTAAGGCTTGTGTCATTAAAGCAGGAGAGATTTTTAAAATGGTGAGACCCTATAAGAGAAAAGACAAGTGATTCAAGCAAAGGTAGTAGGCTCGTTCTCCCATGAAATAGGTGACGCTAAATTCGTGTCTGAAAAGCCATTTATAAAATGCAGTACACTGTAGTACCTTCAGGTGCTACAGGTGGACGGCTAGACCCGATGGCACGTTGAAGGACCAGCAGGACAGCCACTAACAGACAATATGTACGCAAACTAAAAGGTCTTCTTCATCTCTGACTT
Source organism: Forbesichthys agassizii (assembly GCA_026546735.1). Lineage (NCBI taxonomy): Eukaryota > Metazoa > Chordata > Actinopteri > Percopsiformes > Amblyopsidae > Forbesichthys > Forbesichthys agassizii. The sequence continues at coordinate 19,192 of JAODLL010047219.1, read as the reverse complement.
GGACAGAGCCACAGCCATAAACAGATGAATGTGTAATGTGAACTGTGTGCTCACACATGGTTGGTTTGCTGGTTTGTTTTGTGTAAACTGATAAAGACCCTGGTCTGAGGAGAGAGGACATGAATACAAGACCAACGGCCCCCTCCCCTTCACTCAAAAGAAAACAGACTCACTTTGAGGCCAAATGGAGGTGTTTGTTTCTAACTTGCATGGCATATGGTGTTCATAGTTCTGCCTATTTGTGTCACCTGTGTATCTGCCATTTCTGAAACTAACTGCCGACTGTACATTTTATTTTGTTAGTGATTTAAAAGACCTGTGTATAATATGTATTTGATCTGGTAATAACTGCGTATGCAATGCAATGATGCTCAAGAGTTTGCCAAATTTTATGTTAAAGTAATTCGCTTTTTAAGAAAAAAATGTTGCTTCTCACAGAGTACAAGCACTATAGTATACTTTCAGAACAATTTAGTAGTGTATCAGTAGAAACATAGTACACCTCCATTAAATTATGCACCTGAAAAAATGTTTTAGGTTCTCGTAGTTTTTAGCAGGGTGTTGGATATTGCTGAAAAGCTTATTTTCCTCTTCATGAAAGTAACTAAGAGAAAATGACAGAGATAATTCCTGAAAACAATTCTGATGATATTGTGCAACAATATTATGACAACACACTAATGCAGTGAGATATGCAATTAGAATGTGTGAATTCTTTACAGTGCATGCTTACATTTGCTGATGCAAATAAAGACATCAATATGTGTGTTATCAGTCTACTTCTCCAGGTGGTAAATGCTGCAACATGCACTCAAACGCTATAGCCTGGTTTAGCTATGAGATGGATGAGGGCTGCATTCATGCTCCTCAAACAATATCCTTTTTCTATTCACTATTGAGCTCTTCATACCAGTGAGCAACTAATATGTTTTTCCATCAGCATTATATATATGTAATACTTAGTCATAGCTATAATTCTCATAATACGTGAACCACCATTATTGAACACAACAAAACAATTACAGATTTATTTTAATATTTTAATCCATTCACAGCATAGGTTATACGTATAAACACATAATCCTCATGTAATTGTTCCATTACATACTGGATTAGAAAATGGGGACAAAAATGTTGGTCATCATTGTGGAGCATGTGGTAAACTATAGTTTTGACTCAACCACACAGCTTTCTAAACCTCCACAGTAGTATTGACAAGTTGTGTACCATATCGTATATCTGAAAATAAATTAATATATAGTGCAAAGGAGGCCTTTTTCAATTGGAATCTGACACGTTTCAGTTGTGTGTGTGTGTCTGTGTGTGTGTGTGTGTGTGTGTTCATGCGTTATGGAGTACTACATGTAAGTACTACATGTAAAAGGGAGAACAGAATTGGTTTCCAGTGATGAACAGCATTGCTGACCTCGTGACCTATCTAATGATCTGGTAGAAGAAAAGCACAGTGATGACCAGAAGCACCAGGACCACCAAGTAGGAATCTGTGGAAGCTAATGACAGAGTAGAACTGTGTTAAACGCTAGACAATATATTGTTCAACTGGTTCCACACTAGATAGTAAGATATTGAAACACAAAACACATGTCTCTTGAACCATCAATTTAAAATCTTATCATTTTTGCCATGTGTGAAGGTGTGGGCACAGTTAATGCCGCCGTCACATGCTTGTCGGAAGTTATTTACGAGTTCGGAACTCGTAAATACGACTTGTCATGCATTCAAGTCTGTGGCTGATCTATTACGCAGGGCAATTAGGAAGCAGCTTTAAAATAAATTGACCACCTATCAGAAACATTGTTATTGCTAATGCTTTTTGAAAAGAGAAATAACGTTAGGGAACTATTTATAGCGGGAAGTGTGGATCATGGGAGTCAGGGAATGGAAACAGGTGTGGGCACTTAACTAACAACCTCAGTAAAAATGTGAGACAAACACCGAAGCAGACAACTACGTCAGATCCTGCTCAGAATAATACACTGAAAGATGCATGCCTGTGCTACACACAAATAAAACAGGTGGTCAGATACGCTCTGGTCAAAACACGTCCCGCCATGTGTGATTCAGGCCTGGTCACAGTATAGCACAATAACAAGTTAGATAGCTATGTAGTGAAAGGTGTCACCTGGCTCTGGTTGTTCTATCAGCAAGCTGACAGAGATGGGCGTGGGCAGGGAGGGGTGAGACACCCTGCACACGATGGTGGTTCCAGCAGGGAAGTTGGAAGGCAGCAGGTTCAGGTATGACGACAGGGAGAAGGTCCCATCGCTGTGCTGCCGGTGACCGGAGAGGGAGCCCTTCTCCGGCAGGGGTTTCGGCTCCGTGTCTGCAGGAGAGACGTACAGCCACTCCATCTGAAGAACAGCAGTGAAAGAGTGGTTCTCAGCCAGTTGCCATGCAATAGTAGTTCATTTTTATCCACATGAAACTTAAAGGTATAGTCAGCTATTGCAAGCTAATTGTAATGTAAGCTAATACACGTTTTGGCAAATTAACCAAATACTGCATCATCGCATTTGCTATCTTACTGTCTTCTGTGCATGTTGAAAAAAGAGTGCGGTACTTCTGCACAGCACTGGCTCCGTAGGAACATAAACAAAGTGGCGAACACCACTCACAACAACAAAGCCATGGTACTACGCTTTGCTTCACAATGCATTTCTATGTGTGAGGCGGTGCTGCAGAGGGATATTGTTTTGATTTGAGCTTGTTAGCAAGTAGGCAAGCGTTCTCAAGAATATCTTACCTTTAAATTACTGTAAAATAGATTGACAACCATACCGTGTGTGTTAATCTGTGTAATACTACATTTAACGGCTGTCCTCAAAAAAGGTAAATTCCCCACATACAGTACATTAGCAACCCAGAACCACAACTAGGCATGTATGCATAGTTACATAAAAATATAAATCTGTACACAATTGTCTTAAATAATATTACCTTTGCATCTATGGGATAGAAGTTCTCACAATCACATCTCACTTTCTGGGGTAAATTGTCTTGAATAACCAATTTGTCCTCTGATAGTGAGACATTGGGAGGCTCTGAAAGGAGTCAAGTGGAAGTAATACTATTATTTCCCAGTCAAATCTACACATAATGGTGAGCACATTAGACCAGTCAATATTAAACCTAAACAACATTAGGATAAATACAACAAAGGGGTGACTCACGTGTAATGCTAAGCTGTACAACCTGCTGAGCATGGAAAAACCCTACATCGACAGTACAGATGTATGTCCCCTCATCAGATATCTTCAGTTTGGTCAGGGTCATGGATGCATTACCCTCCCCCACCAACAGGGCAGGGTCAACACTTGAGCCATGTCTTTCCACCCGTACTGAAGAAAGAAAATGGAATGATCAGCTACACTTCATTGCATCTATATAAATTTACTCTGCTTGTCACATTAAATATGTGTGGCTGTTAGACACAGACAAAAGAAAAATGCACTTAATTGGCAGTAGATGCAATGCTGTATATATATGCCACTAGATGGCAGAATAAACTCTACAAAACCCTCCTTTCAGGGTATAAATGCCTATTTTGCCTTTAATAATGCAATCTTAACTATTTGGAATGTTATGATAATGCTAGAGTGCTGAACGCCTTTCATAATTTGCAAAAGCACTCCTATACACCATTACACCATTTGTTCATATCAGTACCCCGGTCTGAGCTCTCATCTGGATTGGTCAGGTTTGTCCTGATTGTGAAGACGCTCCTTCCTTTTCCTTTGTGCTGTACCCACCATTCCAGGCCCACCTGTTTTGCTGTGGGCATTTCCTGTCCCCTGAAGCCACAGTTGAGCAGGACACTGCCCCTTAGTGGGGCAGAAACTGATTTGTCACTAGTAAACAGCAGAAACACCACTACGGGAAAGAACGCAGGAAAAGCATGTGAGGAGAACATTACATTACATTGTACATTATAAGGCGGTCGTGGGCCTAATCGCATAGCAAATCAGTTATACATATAGCCGTGACGTTTTGCTAAAGATTTAACATCAGCCTCTTCTCACCATCAGTCAACAGAGACCCTGATTTGCTGAGAGGGAGGCCCATTTTGTTTTGTATGGGAGCTGCTCCAGATCGGTCCGCGTCAATGGCTACAGTCTGCAGGAGCAGCGTGGCGCTGAACGAGGCCCCCTCAAGGTGCAGCGACACAATGAAATGAGCTGGCCCCGTTTCATCCTGGGAGCCACCGGGCGTGTAGCGGCTCATCTCGCACACCACTTCCTGCTCGTTGCAGTCTGCGTGGAGCAACTGGTCTCCATACGGGATCTGAGGCGATGACACTGAGCCAGACACAGGAAAAAGGTAGAATGAGTTAATTTCATCAGCCCATTCAGACGTCATCTTGTGGCGTAGGAAATGAAGAGCAAACCTCTGGCCTCAAAGACAGTCACATCTGAGTCAGGCTCCGTAGGCGGGATGAACGGAGTGAGAGTTTCAGGTAACTGGTCTGGGCTCACTGCAACATCTCTCAAGACGAGTGTGGCCGACGTACGGCTAAAAGGAGACCCACCTCCCATTTCATCCATCACGCCTTCTTCCACAAGAGCGCAGGACAGCACCACATCTACTCCTCCTTCAGCTGAAAATATAATCAGGAAGGCTGGTCAAAAAAAACTTCTGCTGCATCAAATCAAGAGACCACTAGCCTGCGCAAGTGAGAGTTGTTCCAGAAAGATGGCTTGAAAGTAACATTAGGCTGTGTTGACGTTGTGGCTCTTTGGTCGTGGCTCTATAAAAGGTAATCTTGGGTCACACAGTGAGAGAGGTTCAAATATGGACACTGTTAAGGTTTTGCGACCTAAATAGTCATTAGGTCAGACATTTTGGATGTTCTCACTGTGACTGCTGCTGCCACCATGGTTACGACCGACTACTATCCAACCAACCAATAGGAATGCGGCAGAATAACTCACTAATCGAAACAACACAACACTAATGCTAAACCCAAATGGAGTTATAGAAAAAGAAAGAAAAAAATAACGTTTCGTTAGCCTCGCGAGACCATCCTGATCTCGCGAGCTTCAGTTTAATTTCGCTGTGAGAATGAACAATTCCTCTAGCTTGTCAGGTTAATGTTTTGTATCCTATTCCAACCGATTCCAACACAGGCCAGTGGCGGGCCCACATTGCCATTTTCTTTGGATTTTTTTCAATACACACGAAATTGTGCCCAGATGGATGATGCATGCGCATATCTTCTTCTCAGTTGGCTATAGGCTATAGGTGCATCGTATTATATCAATTATTACGATTAGATCCACGTATTATTTACAATTAATACAATACAAACTGTCTGAAATCTCAGTCTACACAGACAATCGTATTGGGAGCTATTCATCAAATGGAGGCTGACTGTCTACTGTGGATATGCCTATTAATATTCTTACCAGAACCGCATGTTGTGAAGTATCCAATCAGTAAAATGTGTAACATATTGCGTAGTTTAGTTACAAATCCATTATGCAAATGTAACATTAATCCAATAGAAAACAAATACGCATCCTACTTTCACTTTGACATTCAAGTAGGTTATTATTTCTATAGTTCAAAGTCTCGTTTAACATTAAAATAATTACTTCAAATATATAAGATAAGTAGCCGATACGCCTGTTTTCCAAAGGCGATTGGGCCTGCTCTTTAAAATCGTTTAAACTTTTTTAGCAAACCGCGTTCACCAGTACCAGTAGCCTACAGTATATGCCTAGCCTATATATGCCTAGCCTAGCCTTACCAGGAGAGAAAGTGAAAGTCTGTATGAACGCTCGATGACAGTCAACATAGAATAGGTTTCATTGTTCTGTATGATTTCTTTCAGGAACTTTACGCCTAAAATGTTCAGATCTAGGCGTACTATAATTAACTTAAGGTTAAATGGCAATGTGTTCTATCGCGAACACATTATCATAGATGGAAAAATTGCACTGTTTTAATTAGGTGTTTAGACGGAATAGAGTATGCCTACATTATGTATATTAAATGGAAATGTGTTCTATACACATGCATATTTCTACCAAACGTGGAAAATATGCTCTGTTTTTATTAGATGTAAGACATATAATAGAATAGGCATACATTATGTATTATATGTATATATATGTATATGATTGAAGGCAGCATAAAAAAAAAACAATATCTTTCCCAATTGGCATTGGCAGTCAAACTTACTAAAAAATATAGTTGGCCAAAAGGGACAATCCACTATTTGTGTTTGTAATTACATTTGTGGTTGAGTAGTGTTAGTCCAAATGTGTTATTTTGGTAAAACTGCAAGAGCACATTTCCTTCTATCTGAGCCAATAATGCATATCACCCTCTCTATTCCCCTTACCTAATTTTAGAGTTCCCCTAAATGGTCACAGCCAAACTTTTAATGGAAAAGTGTAATTATTGATTTTATTTAACAAAACAAAAATGTGGTCGTCATTTTAATCAGACATACCTCAGATTTGTTAGCTAGTTAGTTAGTTAGTTAGTTAGTTAGTTAGTTTGTTAGTTAGATAGTTAGATAGTTTAGTTAGCGTTCCGATATATTTGCCCTTGTTTGTTTGAAACTTAACTACACAATCACACTCCTGGGTGGCAAATAAGGCTGGTTGTTTCACACCTGCGTTCTTAATGCTCTCATTGTTGTTTACAAGGTTAGAGATTATTTGAGTTCCTGGTGAGTGTCCGTAAATTAGCCTGTATGTTCAAGGCTATTGCCTTTTTTATTTCAGGTTTCAGGTTCACCCCATAACACACACACCTGTGAGAAGCGTGAATAGGCCACATGGTATATTACATATATATCTATTATGGTATCATTAGCCTTCATAAATCTAAAAAAGAAATGTACACATAATGCGTGTGGGAGAACGTGCGGGTAAACTATACTGAGTTCTCTCGCAGTGTGTTCTGTATCCAGTCACGGTAGTTGGTAACTCTGGTGTAGACTCCATAGGTTCCAGCTGCTCCGCAGTCAAACCCCCAGCTTACAATCCCTGCTACCCAGAACCGACCATTATCCTGCAGGGCAAGGGCACTTCCACTATCCCCTTGGCAGGAGTCCTCTCCAGATTCAGGGAGTCCCGCACATAACATGTTATCAGTAAGAACTGGAGTAGAAGCTTTGGGTTTTTTCTTCTTTCTCTCAATAATAGAACTTTGGCATATTTGCTGGTCTACCACAGGGGGGCGTATGTATTTCAACCTATTTGTAAGCATCTCTCTTCCTTCGTCCATTGTTATACCAAAACCTGACACCAGCCTAGAAATTAGAAAATAAATTATAAGTGAGTGTGAGAAGAAGATTGCTGGAGACAAATAGTAAAATCAGAAGAGAGCATAAGAGGGAAATAAAAGTAGATATCGTTTACCCGATTGTACCACTCTTCAACAAGGCAGCGCCCTCTAGTGGCAAACAGATTGGCATTGTAGCACTGTTGAATGTAAGTGGATGTCGCAGCTTGATCAAAGCAATGTCATTGTTAAAGTTGATATTTTTAGGGTTGTTGTATCCAGGGTGAACATGGAGAGAGGCAACATCTGCACGTATAAGCGTTGTCATATTCACATAAATACCGCCCACGTAAACCTAAAAATCAACAGGAAGCAACATAGAGTATAAGAAAATTGGTACTGTAGTGTGTGTGTGTGTGTGTGTGTGTGTGTGTGTGTGTGTGCGTGTGTGTGTGTGTGTATGTATGTATGGGGTGGGGAATCAGGATAGTCTTGACACCCACGTGGAAGGTTATGGATTCAATATCCACAACATTTCCAGCCTGTAAGCATCCTTAAGCAAAATGTTTAAACCCTACCTTGTAATTGTACTCACTGTTGTATAAACTAATCTGCTAAATCACCTAATACTCTGTAAATAGCATTATTACCTTGACACTCTCTTTTTCTGCAATTACTCCACCATGTACGAGGTTATGAGCTGCAGTCATGACCCAGCGCTCCCCAATCACCATGCCTCCTCCTCGACCCCCGGAATTTAGCAACACCTGCCAGGGAAGGCTATTGGCTGGAGCAAAGCTGCCACCAATAATCCTCTGGGAGCCAGAAATGTGCTCTATGGGCTTACCACATACTGGGTGGGAAACAGATGAGTTGTATTTTAGACACATGACAAACTGTGCCATGGCCAAACTGTTGTGGTTGTTAATAATAATACTAATAACAATAATAATAATATTATTAATATTAATAATAATAATAATAATAATAATAATTTAAAAAATAAATAATAATAATAATAATAATAATAAATTGTCTACCCGGTATACAGGTTGGAATGATAGGACCATTATTGTCTCTCCATTTTCTGTCAGCTGCGCATGTATAAGTTACTGAAAACCACATTAAAAGGTTTTATAATAAATAAAGTGTTTGCTATATGATTTTGCAATACAAATTGAACTACATTTTTAATATTTAGGAAATACACAAATACCTAACATTTATTGACAAATGTCTCACCATTTCCTCTTTCCACGGTCGTGTAGAATGGCTCGTTACAGTGGTACTGGATAACCGAGCCGTACTGATTCTCAGAACCAGAGATAAAGGTGACACCTCCATTCAGCAGTGGGTCAGGCTCCCCACAGTCAATTACTAGATGAAGGGTGTGATTATGATCGGATTAGCAACGTAATAAATGTAATGTTAATATTTATAACTGCCCCACAAACGCACACACACACTCGAACACACGCACGCACGCACGCGCGCGCACACACACACACACACACACACACACATACAAACACACAAACACACCACTTACTCTGGCATTTTGGAAGAGGGAGATGCCATTGTCCATTGCTTTGACACATAGAGGAGTAACTCTTTATCTCCTCGTTATCCTAGCAGTGGTTTGAAAAATAGATTTATTGTGAAAGTGCATTGTTTTCCTATATTACACAATGATTGATTGACCTATAAGGTTTTTGCAAGGGCCTTGTTTGTCTCTAACCGTCATCAGTTTGTATCCTTGCTGGCAGCGAACGTTGATGTAATCTCGGTAGAGGTACTCAGAAAACACAGGTGTGACTCTGCCATTGGTCACGATACTAGGAGACGCGCACTTCACTCCTGAAATCAGTCAACGACAAAAGCAATCACAGCAACCAAAACCGTTATTGTCACGACTACAAATAGTACATTTAACATTGTGTGTACTAGTTAAGTGTGTCCCTGTTTTTAGCTGTAATATTCTCTTGTCTTTTTTTTTTGGTCTGTCTTTTCTGTCAGCCCTGTGACCTCCTCAATCCCTCACTCTGGGTACTGTAGTCCAGGTTCCAGCCAGTACTCAGCCCCGCCCCATCAGTGTGGTAGTCCAGCCTGACAATGTTGGAGCCAGTGGGCAGAAAGCCTGGACTCTTTGCCCCACATAGCTTCATAGGCTCCTTTCCTGGGATGGTCACCTGTTCAAGAGGAATCAGTGTATTGTATGCATGTATTTTTACTTAAAGGGATGTTAAAAGGTCTCATAAAACAGACACTCAGGAAAGGACAAGATATTTGAATCATCCCCTCAAATCTACACGGCAATTAGAATAACTCCACAAACACGCGGTATATTGTTACGGTACACTCAAATGGTGAAATTCAAGATAACTTGAGGTAAAAATCACATTTATTATACATTTAAATTAGGGATGTCAGTCAATGAAATTATGTAATCGCAATTAATTGCACGTTTCACATTGTTAATCATGCTTAATTAATCGCATATTTTTACCGGTTTTCATTTACAGTTGCGGTGTTATATGGTTATAAAAATATATTACAACTTAATGGAAATGTTTGTATGTAATTTTTCATATTTGCATAAAGCTGGCAAAAGTTATGAAAGTAACTTTAAAGTAAGAAAGTAAGATTAGTACAACATGAGGAAAAAACATTTAGGTAAAATTCTGAATAGGTAAAAATAAGCAATGAATTAATCGCGATTAACTATTTAAAGCATGTGATTAATCACCACCACCGTTTTTAATCGACTGACAGCCCTACTTTAAATACATATTAGAAGCCAGTATCACTCAAGGCCTTACCTGCAACCAGTGATGCAAGCATGCGGGCCCTTGCGGGGTGTCTACACTCTCGATGTGAAAGAGCTCAGTGAAGTTAAGGGAGACAGTGAGGCCAGCCTCAACATAGATGTTGTGTTGGCATGACAGGCCGTGCGGGGAAGGGTCCGGGTACCCTGGACTGGACAGATGACCCTCAGGCTCATCAAGTATACCACTACCGCAAGACACTGGGAAAAAGAGGCAGCCATGAGAAGAATGTCTAGATATAGAATAGACACACTTGTACTGCACTGTGGGTACCCAAGTATAGGTTTAAATAGGTAGGGCCAGAGCCATGGAAATAACAGAGGTGCGACATCTCTGTTTGTTCCAATGGACTGTTTTTTTTACAGCAACGGAGCCTCAAAATAGTTATCAGAAGTTATCCTAAATACTTAAAGTACACTATAAATTCTATTTTAAATTGGATTGGTAATTAGTCAATAAATGCACCGATTAAGATTTAAAATAGAATTTATAGTATATATATATATACAGTATATATATTCAAATTGCCCACCAAGCACTTCCTGGAACTATTTTGCCATAGGTTTAGCCTCTCCGTGAACCATGTGACCGCTGAAAATGTAAAACTTCCGTTGGCATAACTCTGTTCATTTCATGGATCTGGGTTGGTGCAACTCTCTCTTTTCATGGCTCTGGGTAGGGCTGGTCTCACAGACATGGAATAAGCCTAGTCCTAGACATTTTTCTTTTAGTCTATAAACTCTTGGAGTTTAAATGTATGTTGTGTATTACTGTATTAGAATACACACAGCACTTACACACACAGGTACGCTGATCTAGGCGGAGCTCGTAGCCATGGTGACAGGAGCAGAGGTATGAGCCGAGGGTGTTGTGGCAGATCTGAGAACAGAGCGGACCCGAGCCGTCTCCAGGGTCTGGCTCTGAACACTCGTTTATGTCTGACAGACAGACGGACGTGTGAGGAGACAGCATGGTGGAGCAAAGCAGGTTGAACTCTGAAGAAGCTACCTGTACTGTACCTATTGCCTGGTAGTAAGCAGAGAAGCCCATGTACTGGCGTCGTTCTGAGTTGGTGTCATCCGTTTGGAATATTAGGGTGAGCCTGTTGCCCGGAGACAAGATAGGCTGGTTGCCAGGGTGATGTCCGTCAGCTGAATTTGCATGGCCACAGAACTTTCCCAAGACCTTTTGATCTGAAAGAACCTGTAATTTACAAGAAAACTGTTCATGGCAGACAATGGGATAAAACCACATGTTAAAGTTTCACTCCTCAGTTTCTGACGGTTGTAGTTAAACACATACATTTCTATTCTCAGAATATACATGGTTCTGGGGACATTATGATACAAGCAATGCTTGTACCTTTAAGAGAAACGTAATAAGCAAACATTTTCTATTGTATATAGCTCCAAAATAGTGTAGAAGTGAGAGTACATATTGAAGTAAGTCATGAATGTAACATGTATACAGTAGCATACGTAATATACATATAGTATATATGTATAGTGAAGTATTTCTGTAACTGTGGCTCTAACCATAACAGCGTCATAATCACAGTCTGCTGAGGACTCTATGTCCATGTGTGTGAAGGTGAGCTTGATCCTGTAGCCATCGGGTACATTGATGTCCCACTGCTTCAGCAGGCTGGGAGGGTAGGGCTGGGGGTAATGTGGAGACTGGATGCTTCCATGCAAGGGAGGCTCTGAGCGAGGTAGTCGCATGCCCTCGCACGCGTACACACTAAGTATCCTATAAACAATACAGAAATAGTTCTACTGTATCAGTATTGATTCAACTGTTGCAACTGATAGGAATAATTTTCTATTATACAAATGTAGACCAGTCGTTGTTGAATAGCGAATCAGGAAAGCAAGCTTTAATAATAGTGGTGCGCAGCAAGGGAGAAACGTGTGGTTTCACAAGTAAACGTTCCACCAACACATTTCTGAGGTAACAAAGGCATGTTTTACAATTTTAAAAAGCGTAGAACAAAGTCATGGCCACCCCCACAGGTAAATGTTAATTTGGTTGTGTCAAGTGTGGGTGCAGACTTTAGCTGCTTGACCTGCAGACACAGCTGGGTATCAGGGAATACAATGACATGGCCATATGCTGCCATCCAGTCTGTAGCTGGGACAACTGCTGGGTGGGGTTGAAATGGGCAATACATGTAAATTAAATTATCTTTTGTTTGTGGCAAATGGTACATTTAGGCATGAGATGCAAAGATCACAAGGAATACAGCTGAAATGGTAAATTCAGTATATGTCTGCCAAAGGCAATAACCATAATTATTAGTGGAATAATAAAATCACATTCCTTAACAGCCCCATTATGATAATCAGATGATATTACTTAAATGATAATCAGATTATATTACTTAAATTAATTTCTCAGTCAATGAACACATTTCTCATTAAAAATATATATGTGGGCATCACAACAGAGTATTGATCATTTCTATACAATATAGTAGAAAGTGTTATATAATATACAGTACAACTTTCAAAAACAAGCTTACCAAATGATACAATAGATCCAGCCCATTTCTCAAGCGGTATATCTGATCTGCTGTTAAGCACGAGGTGTTTTCACATTTCAATGGGAGTTTTGCAATGAGTGTAAAAGTCAGAAATCTGTTTACCTTGGCAAATAAATGAAAGTTTGTGTATGAGTGGGTTCAATACTGAAGGGAACATAGAGATATAGCTGTTAGTGTATCATGTCACAATACCTTTTGACAATTTATAGCCAATATGAAAATAAGAATACTTTCTTTATTTTATGTATTTCCTATAATTATTCATAACATATTATTTACATCCTGCCTTGATTTTGAGTAATTACTTTGTAATTACACTTTACCTTGCTCTAACTATTGGAGCATAAGAATCTTATTTGTATAACATTAATAACATGTCTGTGTTTATATGTAGGCTATGTAGGACGACCAGGTGCTCTGTATGTGTACATAGACTTTGCAGTAAGTTTATTTTATTTTTTGACTATCCAGCCACTTATTGAGTGTTGTTGACCAGCTCTGTGTCTGCATTCCCGTAATTGGATGCTATTCCTTTATTGGCTTAGTTGTGGTTTATGTTTGAACAAGAAATAAACACCAGTAGACAAACATAGCTCAGAATTAAACATTCACTTTTAGAAGCAGTGGCTGTTCAAACGGTGCGTTAAATCTTCATAGGCTCCGTTTGTTACTAAACCTCCACCATGCATACCAAAATACAAGTCCAGGCCAAAACATTGTAAACTGAAGGGGATAGGGGTGTTGTTCCATACAGTAATGATCTCAACCAAAATTTTGGGTTGAGCTACTAGTATTAAATCATTCTCTTTCATAGCTCTGCTAGCAAACACCGCCTTTATGACACTGGCTATTTTGTTATTTTTTATTATTACTGATACTTTTTTTTTCCACGAATACAGTACGTAATTATTGTCTGGAGTAATCCATGACACAATGCAAAGTGGTAACACTATGAAAGTAGGCTTAGGCATGGATGCCTGTTAGGTGACCGTATAGCCTACTCCCATGTACCTCTGTGTTCTGCCATAGGCACAGCATTTGATTCTGTGCAGGTGCAATGGATGGTGAAAATATTTCAACAACTGGGCCATGAAGAATTCCACTGTCTCTTAGACTCACTTAGTTATTTCATATGTGTGTGTCTGCAATGTCTACATTGCATATCCATATAAGGGCAAGCTTGAAATACCGCAGTGAGGCAAAGTCTACTTTCATCATTTCCAAACTGTTTTTTTTTATTTTTTATTATATGAAGCTATTTTCTTTTAACAAAACACTTGAATTTGTAAAGAATATGCTTTAATAAAAGAGAATAACAGAGAATATATAGAACATTACTTCTGAATTTATATTGTTATTATAACATTCAGAAAGAAATTATCTTATTCATTCAAGCGGGAAAAAGATAATACAAATAACTAATATTGCAAAACTATTTAAGAACTGACTTAGGGTGAGTGAGTAGCATAATTACTCAGATTCAGATTCTTCTTTTTCAATTGTCGCCTTGATCCAGTCTAAATACTGTTCCACTTTGGTATAATAACCCTTGTTATCTGTATCCTGAATTTGACAAGGTGAGCCCCATGACACAATTCCCCTCAGACGATAAGGCCCTCTGTTGTCCTTGTTTCCCTTCCCCATCATAGGTGTGAATAATGGGCCTCCACTATCACCCGTGCAACTGTCTTTCCCCTCTTCCCCAGCACAGAGCATATTCTTTGTAAACAAATATTGTGTACCATTAAGCCTGGGTGTGTCCTCACATATACTTTGAGACAGTCCTGCAATATGAACATACTGCAACCTTCCACTTCTTGGCAATTTTCCTGTCATTCCCCAACCTGAAACGGTGCCTACCTCGTTCTCTTGTAAGCCTGCACCTGGCTCAGGCAGACAAATGGGTAGGAGGGTGGGTCCAAGTTTTACCCTAGTCTTCAGCTTGAGAAGAGCAATGTCATTGTCAAAAGAAGGAATGGAAGGAAATTTGTAGTCAGGATGAATAATGGGCTTTTCAATGTCTATTGTACTTTTTGTACTTCGTTGATTGTCCACAAATCCACCATACAGCTGTAAAGGCATATTCTTAGCAACATGAGCTGCTGTCAAAGCCCATCTGTCACTGATCAGTGAGGCTCCGGCAGGGATGCCCTTTGCATTTGGAGTGTAAAGCTGCCAGGGTATATCACCAATATCTGCATTAGCACCTCCCATTATCCTTTCTGACCGTTCAATATCGGTTTCTGTCTTCCCACACACTGTAACAGACAAAGCACCATAACATACGGTCACTAAATACATTAATAATAAATGTAAAGATGTCAATGATACAGTGATGAGAGCCATACCATTGATGCATTTTGGCCACCCCGTATTGCCATCAACCGATTCCCACCTACCAATTGCGTTACATATGTATGTGTCTGTCAAAACAAGAGAAGGCATTCTGGCGATATGGTTTGTCTGTTATGGTTATTTTGTGCACAGTTGAACAGCATGCTATAATAATGTGTTTTACTCACCATTTCCTTCCATGGTGTAGTACTTTGACGTGCACTCAAACTGGATCTGATCTTCAAACAAAGTGTTTATATCACCTGAGGTCAGCACTTGAAGGACATCATCCTCTGGAAGGTCAGGCATTTCACAACCCAGTCCTTTGCAACAGAATATATATATATATATATATATATATATATATGAAGAAAATGAAACCTAACTAGCTAGCGAACAACTGTGCATTTCGGTGTGGCGATTGCTGAACTCACGTTCACAGTTGTATATTGGACTCCATTTGCCTGTTTTATGACATGTTGTCACATACTGAAGTGTGTCCTCATCCTTTATGAAAATACAGCATAGATTAGGCAGCTCATATGGGCTTTTTACAACAATACTAGTACACAGACAATATATCCAAGAAGTATACACTGTACATATATATAGAATGTGAACTCACTGTAATGAAACCATTATTACAAGACACGGTCACTCTGTCACCTGCATTATATTCTGGCTTCTTGGGAGTAATGTTGGAATTGGAAGTCACAACTCCTGGACATATCTGTTCTGTACATAGCATAAAAACAGGACGTTCACATGTTTCTGTTGCACAAATCTTGTGAAACAGAGCACCGTATAATGTGCTTTGTATACGGGGTGATATATTGAGATATAACAAAGCACATCCAACTGTTTGCATTACAATATATAGCGGAATATAGCAACTTGTTTTACCATATTCCTCAGTCCAAACTTACCACTTAAATTAATAAACTGGGCTTTTGGATAACTTCTAGATATACTTTCTACAAATTCTTCAAGATATTGTGATTTATAGATGCAGTATTTGACAGAGAAGCATGTCAATAAAAAAGTGACCTGTATGTTAAGGTACCTTTGGTCTTATAGGAGACTGTGAAGCCCTTGTTTGAGCCATGATCGTCCGAATTGAAGAGGATTCGGATGTGATTTGAGAATGTCAGTAAGGGAGATGGTGGAGGTACTTTACCACAGTAGGGCCCAAAACTCTTTGATGGAGTCTCAATCTACAAGGGAGAGAACATCTTAGAGTTAGTTAAAAATATTTTCTCTTAGCCATTAGAGTTATTATGGCTTTTGAGATCTCAATTGGTTGTTCATCGAAATGAAAAAAACACTAACGGAAAATCTTTATTACTGAGGCTGTGATATGCACCACTATTATTAAAAAGTGAAAATATATACATCTGTTAAATTACACACTTTAGTTAAAATTGTCTTCGTTTTGCTGCTCTTACCAGAAACATAAATTAACCAAATCATCTATTTAACATCTAGTCTGGCTAAAACCATGCTGAAATTGCAAGCCTTGCCTACTGATATTGCAAGTGCCACCTCTAAGGCTTGCAATATCTGCATGGTTTTACCCAGGCTTTCTAACATCCAGGCTGATTCTTAAACAACCTACTGTCACTGAGTCTATGCACTGTCCATCGGTAGTCTGTTCCACATCAAAGTCTTCGGCAAAATGCAGCTCCAGCTGCAGGTAATCGGGTACGGACAGAGTGTATGAGCAGCGGGAGTTCTCTGGATATGCATTGGGTCGGGAGGGGCTGGATATCATACCGCGCTCAGACCCTGAGCGGTCCTCAGAGCAACTCACTGGGGTGGGACACAGAGTGGCAAACATGTCATCCCCACAGTATACAGTGTAATGATCCACATTCTGACCTGGATGCTCTCTGGGTCCACCCAGAGGTTCTGCGCACACACGCACACTGCCAGGCCGATACTGCTTGCTTCCTCTTCTGTCATTTTGGTGATTTCGCTTCTTTAATCCTGAATTATTCTTCCTTATATGGTTGGCCTTCTCCAGACTTTAGCACTATAAAGTATTGTCTTCCGCCTGTATGCTGTGTGTGTGTGACACAAGGTTTACCATCGCAGGTGTGCTGGTCTGCGTCCAGATGGTAGCCAGGGCGACAGGAGCAGTGGTACCCTCCAATGAAGTTGTGGCAGTAGTGGGAACAGGACATTCCCAAGTCATCCTCACACTCATCAGAGTCTGAAGCAGTAAAGGGGACAGCACATAAATATACTTGTACTTCCCTTTTCTTTGTTTGCATCGCAACCTCTGATAAAGGTTCTTGCCAGCAATGTTAGAATAAAAGAAATGTCTAAATCAATCTAACATTCACTACGGTTTAACATTGGAAATTGGCAGCTTTCTGATTGAATAATTACAAATCCATAACTCATAATACGCAATAACCGTTAGCATATTAGGTTGCAAGCCATGTGTAAACACATATTTGAACTGCTGTTAACATTGTTATATAAACGTTAATTGGAATTGTCTCAGTAAAACATTTCTGATGTACGTTGCATGCCTGTTGAACCAAGCAGGTTACTGTAAATGTGATGATTCCAGACAAAGACCAAAAGAGTACGGGACCTTGTAGTCTGCTAATGTAATATCTCTTGAGTTTTGACTCTTTCCCACTCTCTTCCTACCTTGCAGGGTGTAAAAGCCACGGAAGCCAGTGTGCATCTTGACGTTGGAGTAGTCGGAGCGGAAGGCCAGAGAGAGGCATTCTCCAGGGGAGGAGAGCAGAGAGGGATTTACGCTGGACTCCAGCTCATCAAGATCCATTTGGCCACACAAAATGGTGATTAAGTTTCTGTTTGAAAAGACCTGGAAGAGATGATGGCAAGGTCACAAAGGACAACATACAACCCCCCTTCCCCCCTCACATGCATCTGTGCATGAGGGGCGACTCAATCAATTAATTTTAACATACAAATATACCGTATAGACTTATATAAACATCTACAACTCTAAAATAATAAGGGTAGGGTGAGACCCTAGCACAGAGACCACCAAGAGTATTACTGGAAATGTTAATAATCAGAAAATATCCTGTGACCTCTGGGGGTGGGAGCCCAAATTACAAAAACAATTTAATGTCCGCTGTTTCACAATTGGTGAGCAATCACAGAAGTGCGTAAACGCGGTATGCGTCGGCCTATATTGACCCTCCAAGGGCTCCTCACCTCCAGGGCGTCGTGCTCACAGTCGTGGCTGTCCTCCA
Organism: Forbesichthys agassizii; assembly: GCA_026546735.1. NCBI lineage: Eukaryota > Metazoa > Chordata > Actinopteri > Percopsiformes > Amblyopsidae > Forbesichthys > Forbesichthys agassizii. The sequence goes on along the minus strand of JAODLL010047219.1, from coordinate 998 downwards.
GGTCCAGGTGCGTGAGCGTGAGCGACACCATGTGGCCAGGAGGGGCGCACCTGCTCCAGTTGAACCTGGCATGGGGCCGGTAGCCACGGGGATATCCTGGAGACTCCACCCACCCAGACAGCGTGGAGCGACCGTGGTGAACCACCTCCAGCAGCACCAGTGGCAGTAGGACCAGGCTGGGGCGGGTGGGACAAACAAGAGACAGACCAGTATACATTACAGTGATAGAAAATAAGAGGAAGGGTGGAGAAACAGGGCAGAGGAACGACGATGACAGCGTAATTAATCAAATTGATTAAAATTGAATCAACTAATGGGCCAATAAAAGTAAATACAGAAGCTATAAGTACAGATATCTTAAAACATCAACATAAAGTCAACATAATACTTGGGTTATTAATGAAATAGTATATATCAAGACCCCTTTGTGTTAACTTGTCCTTATAAGAAGCTAAATAAAGTATTCAGTATGCATTTAATTGGGGTATTGCAGTAAATTAATAAAAACTCACCTTATTCTCAACATACTGTGCTATCTGACAAATTCACTCTCAACTGGTACAGTAGAATGCCTCCTTCCCCTTTTCATATTTTAATGTCCTCGTCTGTTGTCTGTCTTTAATTTTGCAAACGTAAGCAATTTATTAAAACAGGTTTTTTTCATTTATTTTCACGTGCTATGGGAGTGTGCTTGGCAGGATATCTGCAATGAGAGAAACACAGAGAGAGAGAGAGAGAGAAAGAGAGAGAGAGAGAGAGAGAGAAAGAAATGGGGGGGGGTCTACTTCATGGCTGTAGTAAAGATAGCTTTCCTGGCCTCACCAGGACAACAAGTATGAACAAAGTGCAGGCGGTGTCGGGAAGGGGTTGAAGGAAGAGGCCCAATGCCTGTTTATGAGCTTTGTTTTAAACCAGTCTCTCCGGACCTACTGTTATAGAAACATAATCGGCACAGCGTGGGCCTGGAGGAAGGAAATGGAGACAGAGAAAGAGCGAGG
>JAODLL010047209.1:0-19930 GCA_026546735.1 Forbesichthys agassizii | reverse complement strand
TATATATTTGTTTTATTATATTATTAATGATAATATATATAAATGTAGTTAATGTTATGCTGATTTGAGATGAATGTATCTGATATTATTTTAATTAATATGCAAATAGTATGAATCGCTTACACATTAATTTTTTTTATCTCTTTCCCACACAAAACTGCAGTTCTACTCTGGTTGGAGATTACCCAGACCTCAGCAGAGAGAAAAAAACATGAAGCAACCATTTGTACCTCTGTTGTTCAAACACATAATGGCCAGCCATGGCTGAAGATGCATATCTAACACATATTTGACCTGTGCTTTCTTCCTGCCGGCTGAAGTTCAAGATTTGTCCAGAGGCTTTGCCCACAGTCTTTCTTCCCCTGCCATCACGCTGACCCTTGCTTTGCCCTGTGTAATGTTATACAAACGTCATGCGCCACAGGGCTGATGCGGCCCCTGCAAGAGGACTCACTGGCGGCCAAGGGCTCCCTGTGACAAAAACGGCTGAAGGAACAATGGGTTTTTTGGACAAGGTCAAGCAGATAAAATGCCAGCACACTGAGACTATTTTCTCTTATTGCAGCAGCCGCATCAAAGTGCTTTTGTAGAACGTTCCCGCCCCCCATCTTTCTGCTGTGATGTATGATACTTGTGCGCCTCAAAGTTAATTCATCACTAGAAAACAACAGGTTTGCAACAGATGTGTCCTTCTGTATCAGTCTGTAATGTTTTGTTTTGATTTATTTATATCTGCATTAGTGTGGACAGTTTTGCATTCATATATTTTAATTTGCATTAGTGTGGAAAGTAAAGTCATATATTTTGATCTTCATTAGTCTGTAACGTCTTGCATGCATTCATATATTATTTTTTAGAATTCTTTATAGCATAACTGTTGCATTATACCCTAATAATTTCACATCAAATTTGTGAAACAGTGTCACATGCAAATGCTTTGTTGTTTATTATGCACTGGTGTTGAGTTGTAATAATTGATTATATGGTTGACATTACAACCTTTGTACACTGGGCGCTGCCTGGCTAGTAAGCACAATATTTCTCTCTAAGATAACTAAGCCATATAGAAGATGACTTGACGATGGGTTGAATAATCTACTCCCATATTTATTTCTGCCTGAATAAGGATGTGGTCTGGTGCTGTGCCTCCGACATTATGACCTCACCAGGGAGTGTGGTCTATCATCCAAGCTATTGATGTGAATAGTTTATTACCCATTTATTGCATACTGATATAAGTAGACAAGGGCCTGCTCTGCAACTATCACCTCAAAGGAAATGACTCCGGCGCAGTTAACAGACAGGACGACAAGCTGTGCTTTTAATCTCTGTCTCATGTGTTTGGCACCCTGCGGCTTTGAAGCTCCATGTTGAAACCGTCCACACGCATCGCATTCCACAGCTACCCTCTCCCTGCTTGTTAGCTTTGATTTCAACCCTGTGTCTGATAACCACATTGTTGGCCTTAACTTCTGGCCCTCGCACAACACTGCAACTGGAATACACCACACTCTGCCCATACTGAACCACTTTGTGCAGATAACTTTATGGCTTACTGGCAATGGATTGGACGCCGGGAGTCCATATGCTGTTTGGTGGATTATTTTGTTTCTGTGCGATGAAAAGCGTTGAAATGCGTTGAATAGGTCAGGGACAAAGCAGCGAGCAATCAAAATGTCACTGTGGCACAAATAGTCTGCCGGCACAAGCTGAATAAAGACACTTTGTGTCAGGCAGTCCCAGGGCTCCACACGTACTTCACGGTGGAGAACAGACGGGCCTTAATGACGGAGCAACGGGTTGCCGTGGAAACAACCATCGTTGCCTCTTGTTGTGGGACTTTTGCCCCTTTCTGCTCAAATCCCAACCCCCCGTTCCCCCTCCCCTCTTCCTTCATCACCATCTTCACCCCCCCACCCCCCCAAAGTTGTGGCACACTTTCCATTGGGGATCTGTCCTGTGCAGCCCTCTGGACCCCCACGGCTGACCTGTTCCCCACAGTACAGCCTTTCGCCAAAGAGGCTAGTGCCACACATGCCTGCTGAGGTCAGAGGTCACCACACGGGCACGCGCATCACCATGACGACATGGTAAGACTGAAGCCTGCACACAAACACACGCATGCACTCACGCACGCAATCCCGCACACACACACACACACACACACACACACACACACACGTGCACACACGGCATCATTTTGAGAGTTGGAAACTAACACAAAAGTCTCCTTAGAAATAAGACTATACACTGCACTGGGTGGTATGTTTTTTTTCTTGTGTTGAAAAAGAAAAGAAACACCATTTTGATGTGACAAGACATCCTTTGAGATTCTTTTGAAATTCTTTTGAAATTCTTTTGAGATTCTTTTGAAATATTTTCCTTTGAAATCTTCCACTTACGGTAAAGTAAATACGAAGAGATATTTCATTTGACTAAATGTGTATCAGCTTACAGTTAGCTTACTAAGAAACTGTAAACTGTAGATTTAAATTAGCATAAAAACAACACAAACGTTCTAGTGTGTTTGTTTGGAACATTTCCGCACCTTCCGTCACGTTATTAAGACATTCACCAGTTAGGTAATGTAACTGTATGTCACACCGGCGAACAGGGTTTCCCTGTGACATTCATTGGGCCTGCTTGGCTGCACGCTGCCTTGCAAGGCCCTAAAGGAATCACACAGGCCCTCATCAATCTGCCCATGCATTCCACAATAGTGACAATAGGACCCCACTCTCTGTGGCAGATGGCCTGCCTCAGGCTCTCTACGCCAAGCTCTCATTGTCTACACTGGGATTTTGATGCAGGGACCTTAACCCCGCCCCCTTCTGAGTCACAGATAGAGAGCAAATTCAAATTCAAACCCTGAGTGGTTGGATGAAGAATGGAAAGCAACATATATGAATGACAGTAAACTGGGGAAAGGAAAGTAAAGGAAAGTAAAGGAAAAGAAAGAAAAATTAAAATGTGGTACTGTTTTGTTTGACTGTATCAAAATAACAAATATAACCATTTGAATTGATGCTGAACTTTACTGTACCTCAAATTCCCTCAGGAATATATACGCTATTAGCCTGGCCCCAGCATCATTCACCCATATTACCTGGCTATTGGTGTCTGGGACCACACATTGCAGAAGCTTCACCTTTAACAATTTTGAAATGTATTATTTTTAAGAAATGATGGTTGTAATATATACCTAAAACTATTAAGCAGTATTGTTTTAGTCCCTGTAACCTGTATGACTTCAGGAAAACCTTGTTTGTGCACTTCTTGGTGATGTGCTCACTAAAGGAAGGCAGAAAATACTCCCATTCAGAGTCCATTCAGCAATTAGCATAAAGCTGCCTGTCTTTTAAAGATCATGCAACCTCTACCTCAACGTTCTGCTAGGGACTTGGCTCTGTTTAACACATCTGTTGTCTCCCTTGTCTCTGCAGCCCACAGACAGGCCTGTTCTCTGAGTTCCTTTATTCCACTTGTAAAAGACCTATAGGGCTCCTGATGGATGGTCTTCATCCAAATAAAATAGTGACTTGGATAATGAGAAGAATGGAGATCCACGGCTCTGACACCCGCCCCATTTTGCTGGAAGCCCCTAAACATCCTTTTCAAGGACTACTCTTAAACAATCTGATGCTGAGCACGTTGCAAAGAAGAAAACCATGTCCAATCAGGTTTCCCGCTTGTAACGCTGGTGCTTTTTGTCTCAAAATGCCGGCCAGTCATTTTGCAAAATGTCAGCCTTTTACAAGAAAATTTCTATATTAAAGGAAATGAACAAAAAATACTACCAAAGCAAGACACATTTTCAAAATAGACAGAATAGACATTTCAATGGTTTTCTTGTTATTGGCCAAGATTTCCATCTTGTGTTATTCTTCACTTATGGCCACAACCCTGAATTGCTACTATTGAAAAGTTGGATGTATAAGTTTTTATAAAAGAAACACAATTCAACTTCTTTAAAACCACTAGTCTAATGTCTAGCTTTGTTCTTCTTGTATAATGGTGGCCAGTCTTGAGGATGTTTACCATTGTCTCAATCGTGGGGAGACAGAAACAGTCCAAACAATGTCCTATTTAAAGATAGGTTGCATCCTATTTTAATGCAATTGCAATACTCTGTCAAAGAAGACGGGATGAAGCCTTGAAACTGTTCTTACATACTTCTCTCCTTAAGTTTTGGTAATTATTTATTGCATTATCTTATACGTGATATCATGATCTAATTGAATTAGGAATAATTTTTGATTTTAATAATTTGATTTTCTTAATCTATCTCTAATCCTGACCAAAAGTATATCATGTTGGTTATATCAAGTGTCTCTTGTACGCTCTGTGGTCTATGATATTGTGTTGTATCTGCTTTGTTTTGCTGGCGAGATCCCCTTTTAAATCAAAATGGACACTTCTGCACCAACACAATGGGGCACATTGTTTCTCTGTGAAAGGGGAGCATGTGCTTTGCTAATGCCGCACTCGCAGCAGCCAACCTTTGTGACAACTTGTACATTCAGCCTTTGAATAAGTAGCACAGTTAGGCATGGATGACTTCCTCCAAGGTGCCTGGAGGTTGTGGGAAAAGGCCAGTGAGCAAGTGTGACCTCAACTGGGGCCGCTCTTGGTGAATAGACCCCACAAACCCTTAAGATACCAGGCTGTCACCAACTGACCCAACAAGTTTGCTGTAGCTTGCATGCCCATTTTCTGTTACAGTCAACAACTGTAGATGCCAGGGAAGTGTGGCGTGCTTCTGTATGAAAGAGGTTAATCATTTTCTAACTTCCTTTTCGTCTTACATCGCTCCTCACTTCTAACACCTGGGATAGCTGTGCAGTTATATAAAAGGAGTTCATAAACTATAGGGCTACATTCTTCTGTGACTTGGTCAAGGCAAAAATTGTAAGACCCACCCAACCATAGAATAAAGTAATGTGGCCTTCATGAAATATAGTAATTATGAGTTCCTAGCACATGAATTGTCAAAGTCGTAATGACTAGTGAGAAACTCAAAACTGTCCATGATACCCGAGTTGCCAAGTACTAAACAATAATTGCTGGAATGTAATGCGTCATTACCTGCTATGTCATGTTATACAATACATTTGTGTGCATGTGACAATGCTTCAACAAAGTCTGATTGAAATTAATGTGATTGTTGAACCTTAATTCACAGATACTATATAAATGTTTAAAAATGTTGTTTTAGAAAACATCAGCCATAAAAACTATGTTTTTGACAAATTAACCCTATTTGTTCTATTGATTTAGAGCCAGTTAGCCACTTCAATGAGTGTCAAGTCGTAATTACGAGTTCCAAACACGGAAATAGGATCTTACGACAAGCACTTAAAGGCAGCATAAAGGCCCTTTCAGACAAGCGCAACGCGCTACCCTCAGCGGCGCGCAGTTCCTGCGCCCGCACATTGCTCGGCGCGGTGCAAAATCACTGTTGCGCGGCGCAAGCCGTCGGAATGAATGGGTTTCAGATCGCAGGGTTAGCCAGCAAAAAGAGGCTATAGTGTAGTATCACAACATGTCCAGGCATAGCACCGGCATACAATAAGATGTGGGGACAGCATCTGCAGAGGGGTTGGGAGGACAATGGGGTGGGGACCATGAAGTCAGGCCTGTTTGTGCACATTGTGATCTCTGGCACATCTACAACTGGGCCACAGACGGCGTCCTGTTAAACACTGTGATTAGCATGGCGCCTGTGTAGAGATCTGCGAGGGGTGAGGGGCTGCAGACTTCTGAGGGAGAGAAGGCCGGGCAGGACACCTGCCTCTCGTCTAGCCAAACACTAGCAGGGTAGAGACCGATCCGGTTTTGGAATGTGGCCCTATAGCGGAACGCTTTCAGTCCAGTATAGACAGCATTAGGGCTATGAATACCTCTGAACTATAAGAGGGGAATTCTTGGTAACTTGGGTGTCCAATAGGAACAAATAATAGTGGTCAATAATGTCAAGACATTATGGGTATCATTTTTTTGGGCCTTTGGGTCACTCATCCTGGCGTCAGTAACTTGAGCTGCTGTATCCCAGTTAAATAATGAACCATGCAGCGGCCGGGCCCGATACGAACCTCCTAGCTGATTTCTCCCAAGGGAAATCAAAAGCCTTGTAACCGGTGATAATACTGCGCTTTCCCACGGACACTACAAGAACCAAACAAGCCTGATGCTGAACGAGGTCAGCTAAGCATCGTATTGCCAAAGCTAATCAGTATAAATTACTTTTCTCACACCAACGCGTTTATTTAAAATAATCTTTAAATTTACTTTTCGATTGTGGTGTAGTGCCGCCATATCCATAACTCACTCTCAATAGAGTGGAGAGGGGATAGCATAAAGTGTCAGCCAATGAGCACTAGTGGGGGAGGAGTGGAGAAGAGTGTAAACCAGTTTACTCACACCCTCTCAGAGCTCAAACCAAAACAACAACACTGGTCTCCACCACATGGGTAAATCTACACATGAATCGATGAGAGTCCCTTTAAAGAAGAGATTATTTTATTTTATTCTAAAATATTTTTTAACAACCCCTCCCTACACAGATACACACACACACACACACACACACACACACACACACACACACACACACACACACACACACACTCTTACAGGGAAAAACCTGCTAAATCCTTTTTTTTCCCTTGACGAAGCCTGTCAGTAGAACAAGTCCTCTGCTAATCCACTTAATATGAGAGGATCAGGCCAGTTAGACCCTCCATGCAGGACAGGGTAGAACTTAGAAGCTGCTCCAGTTACCTCACTGGAGCTGGGCCAAGGCTGCTGCCAGAATCTTAATTGCAGTACATGGCATACTCCCTTAGTCCGCCCCATTGACAGTGTGATTGTGTTTGAATATTGTACAGTATTTGGTTAGACGTGGTGTGTGTGTGTGAACAATGACACAGGTGGAAGAACTTTCCGGGGAGGTGGCATGCTCAGTGTGCCAAATGTGAATGCTATTAACCTTCCTGTCTTGTAATACCAAGTTCTAATTCCACAGAGGTGGCTTGGATATCTTTAAGACCAGCTTCCCAATACTTAAAGGGAATTCAATGAAGGGATTGTAATGAATCTGTAAATGTAAAGGATGTTGCCTGAAAATTCCAACCACAACACATTCATCTTTGGTCTGATGAATCCTACCATTAAAATGTATATTTATATAGTTTATATACATATATTTACTTAATTATCAGTGAAGTATGAAATCTAATTTTAAGAAAGATGAAAGCAGTGAACCCAAATATAGAAATCTAATAAATAATGCTGTTTTAAATTGCGAACTGCTACTTATTCTTAGATGTAGGTTTTTGCATTTGAATGATCTTTTTGTTGTTGTAAACATAACACTCTGTTTTTGACTAGTTAAGTCATTAGTCTGTATTTACTGTATTGTCTCGCCCTAATTTCCACATGGCTGTAAAGTATTTTACTGCTCTACAGTCACATCTGTTTTACGTTGTCTGGCTTAATTCCTTTGGCCTCCTCTGTATAACCCCACTCACTCCTTGAACTCCCTCATGGTAAACAATAAGAAAACATGTTTTGTACAGATCATTTAAAGACAACACATCCAAGCGCTAACAACAGACACTTAATGTATTTGCATTTTTAAATGGAATATATACAATTATCCTAAATCCTCTGAGAATGCGTAATTTTCCTGGACTTTACTGTGTTTACAATATAAATTGCTTGCTAAGAGACCTGCGGGAGAGCAAACTTAAATGACATGCAACTGGATTTTTAATGGATTGCAGATGTGGCGGAATAATACTAATTGTGTTGGTATCTGAACTTGAAGGTTTGGTTAATCTGTTACCGTTGTGTATAGGCTCACAAGTGAGCAGAATGAGAAAGCTCTGGCTCACGCTAATGGGGCTTTAGGGTACAGAAGCCAGAAAGGCTGTGGGGGTCAAAGAGATCTGTTTTTTCCAAACAGATCAAATATCAGACCACTCTCAAGAGTGAGATTCAAGGTTAACCTTTCACCTGTGATTGACTTGAAGAAGTTCAGGATTCAGAGTCTGTCACTGATAGGAGGCCAACGAGAGAATTATATTTGAGGAATTTACCAATGCATTATTCTAACGAACGTTAACGGGTTACAGTAGATATAATGATTTAAAAATGTAAGAAAATGTGTCTTTGTAATTATTATGGGGATTTCAGTATGATAACAGCATCTTCCATACTTTGCAAAGAACATTGAAAGTAAAGGGGGCATCTGGATTTGAACCAAAGACTTGATCTACAGTCAAATGCTCTACCACTAAGATATACCCCATCTGACTTAGCTGGATATCACCATGGTAACAGGAATAGCTGAGGTACATTCATTTGGACTAAACTTCCTGGCTCTTGTCTCTTTCTATTGAAACAAAGGTATTCACACAGTGTACCTAACGCCCACATAACAAACCCCACATGTAATCTCAGCTGTTTCAGAGTCTCTTTCACAGCAGAGGTATAGTCCTCTGCCTCCCTTGAGAGTGCCACGCATTGGCCTGTCCTGTCATTGACGCAATATCAAATCCCACAGCCCTACTCTTCCACTATATTGCACAGAGAGATCGAATCACTGCACAATGTGCACATCTATATATTCCACATGAAACACACCAATATAAAGACCTCCCTGTGCAGAGGAGAAAAACAATAAACCAAACAGGGAAACATGCCGGCCTAGACTTTATGTTGATAATGGGGACAGCCCCACTAGCTACATTGATCTCCTGTGAAGACAAGACCAAACCACAGTCATCCCAATTTTAACATGCCAATCATGTGTTGTTCCCAGGACAACTGAGGCTGACACAATGGAAATGAGCGATGAGAACTATACCGCCAAATGACTGAAAGTAGGGCAAAAGCAGGGATGATTAGCAGGACTAAACGGTTATGCTAATAGATGTGTTAGGACCCATTATTCATGACGAGGACATGTAAGAGTGACTCATCTTCAGCAACAGGGACACTAGGTCCACGTTATTGTAAAATAGGACATCTTCACCAACCTGACGTTGCTTAAAGATTCAAATCAATTCAAACACTTTATTCTGATGATATTCATAAGTCATTTTTACCAAAGCAAACTCACAAAATTCACATTAAGCATTAATTTACAGTATACAGGGACTATATTTTTTATAATAAAATAATATATAGTAGATTTTAGATTTCGCTATACTGTTGCAATTGTCCAATTACAAAAGCTTGGACAAGATCTGTGAAGAGACATCTATAGATCCATGTGACCCACTCATTCTACCTATTTTGTTATACTATGGGCTCTATAGAAACCATTGAGAGCGATGGTCCACTGAGAGCATCTTGCGAGAAGACCAATAAACTGAAGCCGACTTCTAAAGGGTGTACATGGTCCCAAGACTCCAAAATCTGCCGTGACTTGTAATCCAATCTGTCTGTCCACTCTGGGAATATTAACAGAAGCCAAAACCTTTCCTTATTTCTGACCCATAGAGCCACAAACTCTTTCTCTGAGAAGCGCCTAATGAACAGAGTACAGTAGGAACATCTAAACACCATGTCTTACTTCTTAACACATTTGAACACGCACACGTGCGAGCACACACACACACACACACACAGACACACACACACACACACACACACACACACACACACACACACACACACACACAGCACACAGCACACAGCACAACAAACCCCCTACGGACTGTTCTTTTCAGAAAAATGAATGTTGACGTGCTAAAAGCAGCAACATCCTGCTGAATCGGAAACAGCCCACCACAGAATAAATATTGTGAATTCAAAAGGAAAATGTACGCGTGAGTCTAATGTGTTCCATGTTTTTCACCTACAGAGCATATAATGTGCATCGCTCAAAGTCACATCTATCACAGATGTAGGCAAGTGTGTCCAAGCGTCTGTGGTTGTGCACAGGAGATGATGGAGATTAAGATGTCTTGGAGGGATGAACACCCAGAAACCTGTCTTCGCGTGATGGCAGCAGGCTTCCACAGCGTGTGTTCTTTACCTGCAGTATGTGCATCATAACCCATACAAAAGGATTTATAAATAGCACCATGCTGCTATTCACTGCAGTGATGAATATTTGGTCTGCTATGCTATGCTGTTGATGTGTTTGATGTGATCAGTGGAGGAAATGTGGCATTTATTTGGGGGTCTGTGGCCACTCTGTAGAGGAACTGGGCTTCCCTCAATAAAGGGGATATCATTTCAGAGGAATTATTTGTACGTTTGTCATGGGGGAAAGGGAGGGGGGAGGATGAGGTGGACGTCTGGGCCTCTTTTAAATGAGAACAAGATTGAATAAGAAGAGCACGGCGCTGATACAATTCAGTCCTCGTTATAGTCTCGCAGAGCCAGCCTATACATATGTAAAGTCTGGAACATAGTGCTGGCTAGCTGCGTCAGTACCCGTCTACTTGACAAGTAAAGAATTTTGATTGACATGCACAATGACCAACTACTGTACATAACTCAATGACCATTCAACTGTTATGAGGAGTTTGTTGGAAAAGGTGTTACAAATCTGTCAAATGTGTAGTCGGTTAATTAATGCTTAAAATAAATGTTTAATTTTAAATTTGTAAAGCAGTGCACTAACGTTGCACCGAAAACTACGGATACACACTTGTGAGTGACAATGCTTCAATTTAATTTCTCTGTGAGAATCAGTCTGGAAAGCCTTATAATCATTTTGAATGTGTCCGAGTAGCATCTGAACTTTCCAATTAGCGTCGTTGATAGCTATACGGGCGTATGCCGACAGCGAAAACGACTAGATCAAAACCAATCAATTGAGAAGTATTTTTTTGAAAGTATCTGCCCTTTACAAGTTGTTTCAACATGCGACTCCCCAGATGGAGTTATGACAACAATCCAGTACCAATCCGATTCCAGTGTTAAATTGAGTTTTAAGTTAAATAGCAAAGTAAATAACAGCCAATCTCTATTTTAGGACTTACATGCATTTTAGAAGCCTGCTGCTGATAGTGTGGCCTAGGTAGGTTAGACATGGCTGATGCTTGACAGTAGACCTACGTGTGTAAATTAATGTAATTGGATTAGCCACATGGATCGGTTACAACTGTCCAATTGTCACCGATACCGATCCAGCTATTTAAGTCAGTATCGGACCGATTTCCGATATCAGTATCGTATCGGTGCCATCCCTAATAAATAGATGCTAAAATGACAACCCCTCTATGTTATTTTTTTTAGATGTTTCCAGCTGCCACGGACACTTTAAAAAGGTGAACAAAAGACCCTGTCAAGGTCCTGCATGACCAAAAAAAATAAAATAAAATAAAAGACTTGCAGGAAATAGACAAGATCATTCTGTTGGAAACCTTGGAAATTATATGAGGTGATTTCAGGCCAGACAATGCATGCTACCTCAGCGATAAGAATGTCTGTCTGGCAGCTGCATGCTAGTCTAATGGAACTTGCAGGCTTTCACCACTAGAAGGCCCTTGGAGGTGCAAGACTACAAGTGTTTAGGAATGGTAAAGTGCAAGATCAGAGAAGAACAATGAAAAAAAGAGCAGCAGTCCACTATACTAGTGTATATAGTGTTGTTTGAATAATAATTACATACTATTTCAAACATCTACATCTAGAAATAACACAGCACAACTTAATGGCACCACATTTTCATTTCCAATATAGTATAAGAGGTTAAATACTGTTAATAACAAGAGTTTGGATATTCTGTGATCTCTCTCACTCTCCCTCACGCACGCACGCACGCACAAACACACACACACACACACACGCCAATTAACAAGCAAGCATGCACATAGAGACGCACACACGCAAGCGCACATTTCACAAGCAAATCTAATGATGTAAACTCCGCCCAACCGGTGCGTCACTTTTCGGGTAGCCACTTAAGAGCAAGCAAAGGCTGCTAACTTGTTTGCATGCTACCTCCAAACCACCGCCCAGGGGGCGTGGTTAGGTTGGGAACTTATAGCCTCTTACAACAGGGGTCTGCTTATTATTGAGCTATGCACCCACAAGGGATATCCGCATGATTTGTTTGTTGCTCTTTTTGAGAATATACCATATGGACTTTGCTTTTGGATTTTGCTTTGTTGCTACATAAAGTTTAGCATTTTTTAAATCGATTTAGTTTGAAGCATGTTAAAAAACAATGGCAAGAAGACAGCTGTCGCTGTAGCCGCCGCCGCGTTCCTCTGCCTTCTGTTGCTGTTGGTCGCAGCGCAGCATCACCGCGGTCAGGTGGAGGAGGTCGTAGAAGATGAGATCAGGACGCGTGCTCTTCAGAGTAGGCCTGTAGAAGGCGATGCAGACCGAGCAGAAGCGAACACGGAGAGCTCGCAGGCCAAGAAAGGCTTCTCTGCGTACTTTACAAAATTAGCCCGCGGACGGAGAGAGGTTGAGAATCCCACACAGTCCTACGGGTCCGCGGCAGACGCACCTCCCGCCGAGGACATCACCGCGAACGACGTCTTCATCGCAGTGAAGACCACCAAGAAGTTCCACCAGTCCAGACTAAATCTTCTTCTCGATACCTGGATTTCAAGAAACGTGCAACAGGTGAATAAAATAAATAATTTGTGTACCGTGCGTATTTGGAGAACTTCGAACGCACGCACTCGCATACAATAGTTTATCAAAGATAAAGTTCTGCTGCAATGCAACTCATTGTATGCAGCTGCTAGTATTACGTTTACGATGATGTTGGTGAGCCTGCCCCGTTTAACAATATGCAGTTGATCACATGCAGCTATGTATAATAGCTAGTTATAGTGTTACAATTGCGTAGTGCGTTGCTCACGCAACCCTACTCTAACAGTGTTTCCTGGGCCGTGTGACATTGTATTCCCCTGAGTGATGTTCCTGAGAACGGAGGGAACAGTTTGAGAAGGAGGACTCTCTCTTTTCCCCCTTTCATCTCCCTAACCACCCCCCCACCCCCCCCCACCTCCCCTCCCCATTATCCATGTCCTTTCGGTGTCCCTGTGAATGCCCTGGCGCATTGGATGCCTTACAGCAGCCGCTGCAATGCTGTCCCCCTTTTCCTGGACTAACAAAGCGTCTTTCTGAAGGGGGAAGAAAAGCCTTCCAAACCCCTTGTCTCGCCCCCTCCATGGGAACACCAGAGCCCAGTCTGGGTCAAGCCTAGTGAGGGATGGGAAAGCGGGGGAAGAGGGGGGGGGGGGGGGGGGGGGGGGCTTTGCTATATGGGGATGCAGGGGACAAAAGGACAACGTAGGGAAGTTTGTGTTGGAAATGGCTCGGCGAGTATGAAAATGTGGCCCTTGGGAGCCGAGCGTTTCTATGTGAGTGGTGACACAAAGGCGCTCTCTGCTATAGAGCAGCGGCAACAGGGCCCAGTCCAAATGATTTCTTCTAGTGCTCGGGGGTTGTCATGCAGCACTATTTAAAACGTCTGATTGATTTCCTTGGGCATATTCACACTGTCTTTAATCATTGTAGTTAAATGCCAAGCACCTCTCTGTGCTTTGGATTTGGCAGGGATTGTAAAAAGAGGAAAGGTGCTTTCTGTGTGCGTGTTGGAGCCGTTCGCACATACAGTCGTTTAGGGATACTTGCGCTTCACTTGCATAGTACATCTTAACGGTTGCACAGAAGGAACCAATCAACTCTCTTTAACCCCAGCCTATAACGCAGCATGCAGGAGCTGAAGGTTCTCACCATGGCACATGATAATGGTGTAATGATGTTAACCATCCTGCGGGGGCAACAGCAGGGCTTCAGGCAGGCAGCTGGCTGGAGAGAGGCAGACGCGAAGGGTATGCATGAGCTCACAAAGCGATGGGAGTATCTGGAGGAAGAGTGCCAGGTGGTCAAATGTATGAGAACAATAGGCGGCCCTTAAGAGCAGACACATGATGCAGTGAATTCCCACAACGTGCATATGGCTGGCCTCCCCTGTCTTGCTGGGTTCCCATCATCAGCTGATGAATACAGGGGAGATTAGAGATCATATGTGGAGCTCCATAATGGACAAGGACTGTGCGTGCATTTACATTTATCTAGTTTGTTTCTATAGCATTTAAAATATAGTTATATTCATAATAGTATTCACACTTATTTTGTACATACATGGATACACATACATGCATATAACATATATATTATTAATATTTGTCTTCTGGAATAATTTAACATCCTATCTAGCGGGACTCACACAATTGAAACAAAATGCCCCACCACATCTCTGCTCTAGAGCACCCAGATTTCAGATGTACGATAAATAAACTACCACATGAAAAACCTCACTTCAAAGTCTGAAAACTGCAACAGGAACAGATTGAACCCCATCCTCCCAGATTGCTTTGTATAAATGGTTCAGAACACATCTCTTTCAGGGCTAAACTTGGTGTTTAATGGTGTCTGGCAGCTGGCACCGGCATCCTATTAGTGGTTTGCAATGCATTCCTTACTTAATTGTGGTTACAGTAATTAGCCAAGATTCCAACAATGACCGTCTGGCATTTTGGGAAGGGTGGGGTGGGGGGTGCTTTGTTTAAAAGTTCATCAAATGGCGCTTGACAATAAAAACAATGAATGTCCAGCTGGTCAGGAAGTGTCAATATAGAGTCAGTAGACTTATGACGTCTGCATTCAACATATTGTAGACACGCACCATACAGCTTTCTATTAGAAACGATGCTAATGCTAATGCTAATTATTTTTATGCTATTACTACGATGCCCCGCTGGGGATGATTGCAGCCTCTCTTCATCTGCTCAACAAGTCCTCTGTCCTAATAAAAATCGCTGTTAGCCTCATAATGGTCGGGACAAAAGGAGGAAGAAGGTTGGGGCGGAGGCGGTTGTTGATGGAGGGGACGGGAGAGCCCAGCGCCTTTCCTTCCCATGGCGCTCGAGACAGCCAGCCAGGCACCACACTCAACCCAGTCTGGGCCATGCCATGCTGTCCTGCAGCGAGGAGGGAGGCCCTTGTGCCTGCCTGCAGTGCACACCTCTCATCGTTCCCCATCCGCGTTGTTCCGTTTTGAACATGCATGTAGTCAAAGTGCGAGTCAGTGTGCCGTAATACTAGCTAACTGTTTGGCTGTGACAGATAAAGGAGGGAAAAGAGGAGGCCTTTTTCTTAGCCAGGGGGCTTCTCATTATTTAACTCCTGCAGCTGTATGCAAATGCTGGCAAACATATTTAGAATGTACCCAGCGGAGACTTCGCCCAGCATGAAATCTCACAGCATTGTTCTATTCAAGAGGCCTGGCCGGTATGTGGCGGGCGGGGGAGGGTGTGCGGGGTTGTGGCTTTGGAAGGGGGGGGGGGGGTGAATGGCCACACACAGATTTGGATGTGCTAATCGGCAATGAGACTCCCTCCCTCCCCCCACACTCTCCATCCTCTCTCCCTCCCCTCGGCCTCTTTCGCTCTGTCAGTACCTAGGCGACTCGGGCAGCTGTCTCTGTGATTAGGCGGTCCATTCAGCAGGGTTTTAACGCACACAGCGTGTCTCTGTGATCCCTCCACACGGTCAAACCACACCCCTTGTCTGAGTAAACACAGGCCGAGGGCTGCAGCATCACGCAACATCTGCCCACGCTTTGTCCACAATGCGGACCAACGGCGGCCGCGTGGAACCAGCGAGGGAAAAGAGCCGCGCGGACAAACAAAAACGTCTCCCTCGGTTCCTCCACTGTGAACGTTTGAGAGACGCTGTGAAGAGTTTTCTTCGCAGATGTGGAGAAAAAAAAACAATGAAAAAAAGGTGTCTGTTGCTTGGCAAACACGAGTGTAGCCTACAGTGTGAGGCAAAGCACGCATGGGGAAACCGTCAGAAGGGTGAGGAGTGGCGCGCGGTGACCTGGCCTGTTGCGACACGTGTCGTAGATAAGCCGGCATTGCGTTCGGCAGGTGCAGCCCCACCTGAGGTGCAAGGTAAACAGAGAACGATGGCAGTTACACAGCCCCGGGCAGCCAACTTTATAATTAACAGCCCACTGCCGGAGTCACTCCACCACTCACTCGCACCTGCTCTGTCTGAGCTCGTCTTTAAAGCGTGGCGCCACCACTCCTTTGGTTAACCATTACTTTTCTTGTCCTACCAATTGATAACAAGAACTGAGCCTCAATGGACTCATAACTCACAGCCACAGAACTCAGCACGTATCCCATGTCACTGATACAATGACAAGGCCATGGATCTTTGTTGCTGATGGTATATGTGCTTTGTTGCTGCTGCGGCGGCCGTGCGCCAGTGTTAGTTGGCTTCAACATGCATGCGCTCTAGGCAGTGAGTCCAGAGGAATCAGGGGTTTTAGCCAGGGGGTTGGAAACAAGGGTGGAGTGCATGTGGGGTCTTGATTCTGCCTCCTCCTTTGTTCTGTCTGGGATACTTTGGTGGGGGTTTTTTTTTGGGGGGGGGTGAGTGGGTTGCAAAGTTGCCATGGAAAGAGTGAAACACGGGACAAAGGGCCTTTAGACGACACGGGGTTGTTTAATTCAATGTGTTTTCCACTGCAATAAAGACTTGCATGGCCGCTAAACTGACTGCGTTAGGCAACAGCACCAATTGACTTTATTGAAGTTGTTTGGATTTCACACATTTCAAGACAAAGTGAACTTACCTGTTGCTTCCTTTGTTTGTTTTACAGACATATATCTTTACAGATGGAGAAGATGAAGAGCTGAAGAAGAAAATTGGTAAGTGTACAGTTTTGGTGGTGGATAATAATTGATGTAATTGTTACTATGAAATTATTAGAGATATTCTTTTTTGTTTGTTTCTGGACAATGCTACATGTATATCTTTACTTATTTCTGCTCTTTGTTCTGTTATAGGGACTCACGCCATCAACACCAACTGTTCTGCAGCTCATAGCCGGCAGGCTCTTTCTTGCAAAATGGCCGTGGAGTACGACAAGTTCATAGAGTCTGGAAAAAAGTAATTGGCACAGCGGTTGTATGTTTCATTGTATCTTTACCCACCATGCCTCAAAGCACTCACACAGTCTTCCATGTCTATCAGGTGGTTCTGTCATGTAGATGATGACAACTACGTGAATGTGAGGGCTCTGGTGAAGCAGCTGTCCCAATATGGCCACACCCAGGATGTGTACATTGGCAAACCCAGCCTGGACCGGCCCATAGAGGCAACAGAGAGGCTGGGAGACAACAAAATGGTATGTGCACAGTAGATGGATGTTTCTCTTCACTGCTGTATTGCCTGCTACCGGACAGACGTCGAGTGACAACGCTAACTAGCTGTTAACAATTTCAGAGACCAGTCAACTTCTGGTTTGCCACGGGCGGTGCCGGCTTCTGCGTGAGCCGGGGTCTAGCGCTAAAAATGAGTCCATGGGCAAGGTGAGATACAATGAACACCAGTCACACAATCATGTGTGTTAGCCTTATACTGGACAGGGATCATAACCCGCGTTTGACCTATTTCCTCAGTGGTGGCCATTTTATGAACACCGCAGAGAAGATTCGTCTCCCTGACGACTGCACCATCGGCTACATCATTGAGTCGGTGCTGGGGGTTCCACTGACCCGCAGTAACCTGTTCCACTCCCACCTGGAGAATCTGCAGCTGGTTTCGAGATCTGAGATTCACAAGCAGGTAAGATGCTCAGCTCATTTAGCCCAGCTCATGTGTCTTCGCTATGCTATGCTATGCTATATGCTATAAGCTAGGACATACTAGATTAAACATTAAAACAATAAGAGAAATAAGAAATTAACGCGCTATCAAAGCGTGTTCCTCGATTTGTGAATTATTGTTGATGAAACCAGCTTTAAAAAAACGTTGTTTGAAAATTAGAGGACTCGTTTCATATCAATAATGAACTGAGGCAAGGGATTATGGGTATATTTTACTTCAATTGAGGATTAAAGCATTTGAAAACGTATTTTAGTGTCACTAAAGTGTTTTTTTTTACTCCTAGATCACACTGAGTTATGGCATGTTTGAAAACAAGAGAAATATCATCAACGTGAAAGGGGCGTTTGCTATTGAGGAGGACCCATCAAGGTGTGAAGTTGTTGAGGAGTTGTTGAACACCAGACATATTTGCATATGCGTGCAATGCATCAAGTCTCACCCTCCTGTCTCCTTTGTGTCATTTCAGGTTCAAGTCTGTGCACTGTCTCCTGTACGCAGACACTCCATGGTGCCCTCAAGTAGCTTATTATTAGGCTGACCGCTCCTTTCCTATCCTCGTTCCCAATGGGCCTCGGTATCTGACAGGCTCGTGGGGACCAGTGTTTGGTAGTAGACCGTGACACTGCTGTCTTTTTGCAGCAGATGTGCACGGCCTTTTAATGGTTTTACTGGGCTGCTGTGCGGCCCGCCTCGGGATGCTTTTCCTTCCTGTCTGGTGTCTTGACCTTCTTCCATATTACATGGTTGGAAGAGCCAAGCGCTTGGCAGGAAGGAGCTTTCAGCGTTACGCTTTGCAGGCAATCATTTGAGCTTTGTGATGTACATGTTGCTTGTAAATTTATCTGCAATTCTCATAGAATGTATTTGCATATATTCAAGCCTATTTGCCAGCTTTACACTAATTCCTTTATGTTGAATTTATGTTTTAATTCTCTTACTTTTTTATTAATTGAAAGTCTCTGAGACAGATGTTTGTAGACTCATTGGCTATTACAAATATGTGCGTTTTTCAAGATTGTCGGGGAAAAGAGTTTAGCATAATTTAAGTTTTTTTTACCCTTTTATCTCATATGACTCCGGACAAATTTGTAATATGAAGATGTTATTCTGTGTTCATTAAGTTAAAGATATATGTCAGTGTTATTAATTTTGCAACTGAAGCTGACGGTTTTCCTAATATATATTATCGGAAATCAGACCTTAGATATATTAGGATAAAGCACTTTAATTTTTAGACATACTGACTGAATGTATGTCCATTATTGAAATTATTTGAATATTTTTCAAAGCAGACGAACCCCAAAAATGTAAATACCCGTAACAACAGTAGAGCTATAGTACGTAGCGACAACTGCATTAGATTCAATCAGGGAAAATACTATAATATATCACAGAGGTATTGATTTGGGTAAAGGACTGTTAAATTGCTTCAAAAATGTATTTTAAGTTGCACAGCTGAGTTTCAAATTTACTGTTGGTTGCTCATGTTGAGATGCTCACCCGTATAGTTTAAGAAAAAAATGCCTTATAATAATATATGGATTGCATGCCATTTACATAGAACTGAACACAAACAAAGAAATATCAATGGCAGCTACATATTATTATGTATAATGTATGCCACAACAGATAGTGGTTTGCACATAACAGATTGAACAGCATCTGAATTGTCCATTGTGTCATAAAGCAGAGTAAATGTTGAGGCTGGTGAGGTGACCTCTCGACAAGAGCAACTCCAGTGTGTCAACAGAGGATGATGGCTCTGTGTCTGACCCACATTGGGTACGACTGTATATGTAAAGTATCCAGCAGTACTGTGTATTGTGCATTTGGATACATGTGTGGCGATTGCATGTGTTTAGAATGTAATCCCTTTTGTGTATTACATTTTACAATTTTATATGGATTTGATATGTGCTAACTGACTGGATTATTCTCCAGCATCTGGAGGGTTAAACAGTACATTGGTAATTCTGGCTTCTCAGGGATTATGACTTGATCCTGGTATTATCACCGTGGGAACCGCTGTGGGACCCAATTTCTTGAATAAAGTTCCATAACCACTGAGAAACATTAAATATTCTCTGTCTCTTTATTTAACTGTTATCTTTATTTTAACAAAGTGCTGCTTATACTCATTTTCTACATATTTATAACGATATATATATATATATATATATATATATATATATATATACACACCGTTCAAAAGTTTGGGGTCACCCAGACAATTTCATTTTTCTATGTAAGCTCACACATT
>JAODLL010047198.1:0-19930 GCA_026546735.1 Forbesichthys agassizii | reverse complement strand
CAAACGTTTCCTGTAGTTGCAGATCAGACCTGCACAACGATCTGGAGTAATTTTGGACCACTCCTCTTCACAAAACTATTTCAGTGTAGCAATATTCTTGGGATGTCTGGTGTGAATCGCTCTCTTATTAAGTTTAGCTTATTAAGTTTATTAGCTTATTTAAACGAATTACAGTCGAAAATATAAAAAGAAGGAGGAACCTAAAACAGGCCCGAAGCCTGAAGTGAAAATTGTCCCAAAGCCCGACCCAAGGGGCATAAATAAGTTGGGGCCCTTCGGGCTCAGGCTTAAATACAGGGCTCTAATACAACATACTATATTTCCACAGGAACATTTTTGTTGATAAACATACCTCCTCTCTCATCTTCTTTACAGACTCTCCTTTCTAATGAAAAGGCACAGATATATAACATTTACAAAACAAAACAAACTCAAATTTGCATGGTCCATATATATATATATATATATATATATATATAGATAGATAGATAAAATACGGAAAAATGGCATACCTTGCCAATTATGCTTCCAACCTCCTATAAATAAAAGAGAATATATTATTGCTCCATCTTTTAGTGTGACACTGACTAAGCAAAGGAATATATTGGATTGATCAGAGAGAAGATATACATGCTTGTGTAATGTCAGGACATATTATGGCTACAACTGTTATCAAACATAGCTTGCACCGACTCACCTTCCCATGCATGAGAAGCCTAATGGTTAGGGTGACATTAAGTCCTCCTTCAACCACACCAGTGTCCATAACTGCAGCAGAATGTATATAATATACTGGCCAAAAAGCAGAATCTTTGGTCACGATCTATACGTCTGTAAAAGAAACAATTTAGAGCTTATATTAGGTGAAAGAAAGTAAAATAAATAAATATGCATACAGATAATTGGGCTACGGTATAATAGCTATTCTAATACTACACAGTAATATGCCAATAATAGGCTATGTAATAATAACATGCCCAATCACCACAACCACCATCTTGTGGTGCTTAAATTAACCTCCGCGGGCCACGAGTTACTGTATGATACGGTTAAGTTACATGAAGCACTTTCATAGAGTGAGCTACAGTAGGCCTACATCAATTTCATGTATTATTATTGACGAGGCAATTAATGGAATTCACGTTACTCTAGTCGATTCATACGTTAGCACTGCACAACGATGCTCCACGACTACATGCAAAACACAGATCATCTCTAAAAACAAAGCTCGTCGTGCGGGGTAGGTTATACAAGAGATTGTTCTGGTAGGTAATGTAACCAAAACATTAGTTTAAAGATACTGTATCCAGGACATATCTTTAGTAGCAGCACGATCAAACTCGCAACAGCGTTCGCTTATAGAGCATTGGGCTACGTACAGTATCGTACCAAGTTAGCTACTGTAGCTAGCTTTAACTTCGCTAACTAATGAATAAGAAGCCATTCTGCTGTTATTATGCGTTATTTAATTGTACAAATGTAAATATATGATTGGACAATGCCACATAACATGTTAAATACACGTGAAGAGCTCGCGCCTAATTTCCAAGCATAGATCATGATGATCACGTTAGCATTACAGCCTGGACATAGCCTGGTCCTTCAAATGTGCGGCCTATACATTTAATTGAGGCGCACCGTTAACCCTGTTCTTTATCCTGAAAAAATATATACATATTTCGGCCAGTCTTACCTGAACCGTCCCTTGAAAGGTGTTCAGGGGGAGGGTAGGGTGGAAGGGGAGAGGTTCGGGAGGGAGTTAAAAGAGGATTCGGGGAAGAGGGAAGTGACACTGCTACTCGGTCCGACTCCACTCTTCTGCTTAGCACAAAAGATGAATTCAATTCAACTTTCACCTCTCAACCGATTCGCCCCTAACAGTTAACCCCGCCCACTACTAGTATTGTCAATGGTAGCATAGTATTATTTTTTATATTTTACTGTACCATAATGTACATTATTTTGTATTATTATAATTATTTTGTATTTTTTTTATTTATTATTATTATTATTATTATTATTATTATTATTATTATTATATTATTATTAAGTTATTGTCAATTGGTAATACACATTTTTTTTAAATCCTGGACATTTAAACAAATACATGTTATTAATATCTAAAGTGCATTTTTTGTAATGCAAGAGACAATTTATGTTGAAATAGTATGTCAATTAAGAGGCTAAACTTGATGACACATTTGAGTGGCACATGACCCGTGGGACCCTCACACACACATTTGAGTATGTTCACTGGATCGGCGTTCACTACGGTCAATTAACTTTTTTACAGAAGGGTAGGCTACATTTCCTTGATAACGTTTGCAACGTTCTTGAAGTACTTTGAATACTTTCAAATACATTTGCTGCTTTTTCTGGGCGTGGCGAATGACATGTAAAGTGAAACCACATATTTATAACTTGTTAGGGTGTTTCTTACATATTTGTGAGTAGGCTATTTAGACATCATCATCATCATCATCATCATCGTCGTCATCATCATCACTAGCCATTTGGTACTGGTAGCCATTTGGTATTACCAGTACCAAATGGCTTTCATTACCATATTATTTCTGTATGCAGTCTCATTTTTAAATTAAATGCATAACAAAGCCATTGTGGAGAAATCATGTTTATGTGCACTACAGAACCAAGGAGGGTGTATACCATCACATTGTTCATATGTAGGCTACAGCTAAAATGTAGTAAAGTAGAAAACAATTGCTTTGTGTGTGTTAGCCATGTGAACATTGCTCACAGCCCAAATTCACCCTGCTTTTAACCTTTCTCTTGAATTTTCACATTGAAACCTTTCACTTTCATTGAATGTAAACTTACACCACTTTGACCACAGCCACATTTCAGGGTTGACTATTTGAACACAACCCATTCTTATCAACAACAGACTCAGTAGAATATGTGTGCTGTATCAACTTGTTTTGCAGATTCCTTAAAATTACAAAGCATGATTTTTCTTGCCACTCTCATTGCTCTTAAAGTCAAGCCCAATGACTGACGCATTCATGTGATGCATTATCATGCAGGTATATGCTTCCAGCTGAAAACCAGGAATGTATATCTGGTGTATTTGAAATGTTACTGGGATTTCTGGGGTATATATTATATAATGTTATATACAGTCTTTGAAGGTTATACTCATTATGTAACTTTTGTATAAGACAACTGAATACATATTTTCAGGAAAAAGTAATTATATAACACATGAACATACAGCATATGCTATTACTTGATAACATGTTTGATAATATGTTTAATTCTAATTAATTTAGTTATTAGAAAATAATAGACCATAATACAAAATATGTAATCCCAGAAAGATCATTTTAATTTGACCACTGTTACAAATACTAATGTACTGTATATTGCATGCCATTTAAGACACAACATATTGTAAATGCATTTGAATAAATATCCAACAGAGGGCACAAATGCCCTGCGCATTTCATTTTAAATACATATTTTTTGTTACATGTTGTTCAACATTATTTGCTTACAATTAAATAACAAAATGTACTGAATATCAGTGATGCATAAAAGCTCTGCTCTCCATTAATTTGACTGTAATAATTTAGATGCACATGGACTTAACAGCATTCAACCATAGTTATAATATATTAGGTATTACACAAAATAGCACAATAATACAAAAAAGTATGAATTCAGACACATCCATATGCATGTGCACACACACACATACAGGATGTGTGTGTGTGTGTGTGTGTGTGCCATGTCGTGTATATACACCATACATTCTCTACATATATTTAACAATCTGAAAATATTGTAATAATGTTTTGAACAATATAGCCTAAATGTGATGATGGAATGCAAAATTGTGCTTGTAAGAGGTTGCATTATATAAAAAGAGAATGTTGTCTAAGAATACACAACATCCTTAATTAAAATGTAACCTTTGGAACAATTCATGGCAAGCCAAGATAGCAACACAAATTGTTTTGTTGCTATCTGTTGTTAAAGAGTACAAATGCACCTGAAACACGCTGCCGTATTAGTTATTTGGCTTCTCTAAAACAAGCTGCTCTGTTAGATATTTGTCTTTTGTCTATTTGTGATTTTCCAAGTTGTGATTGATTACTTTGTTTCTGTAAAGCTGTCGTGTTTTTGTTACATGATTTATGAAACACCTGAGAACCATAGCTATTCATTAGTTATTCTTTTAAATCAGAGGGGGTATCAATGCAATGGAATCTGCTCACAAGAGTCACAACCATTATGAAAATGTGATCATACTAAGAGTTTATGCATGTCTTTATACATCATTTAGTTGACAGAGGTCATTGCTGACACCACTCAGCACCTGTTCATTAGACCATTCCACATAAGCACCCACATTACAATTAGGCAGTGCTGGAGTAACATTCCACTTCGATTCCCATGACGCATTTTAGTTATTATTTTATAAATTCAAGATGCTGAACTGTGACATGCCATTTGTGTTCAGCTCAATTTCATACATTTAAAATCACTATAGCGCTTTTCCTCCACCACAGAATTCGTTCTCCAAATTCTTCCTTCATTTAGCCTCAAAGCTTCCTGTTTTTCTAAAGTTGAATTCAGGCAGTAGATAGTGGCGCTTGTTTGACAAAGCCATCTGTGGCTCTGCCTGGATGATGCCAGGATTACAAGATTGCTGCTGTTTTTAAAATAGAACTATCACTGATTAAATTTGACCTAAAGCTGAGACACAGTCCTGTAAAAAGATCCTGACATTACCTGCAATGCAAAGACAACAACAAATAAACTACTATGTTATTTAATAGTAACATAATGCTGTAGGTTAATATACAAATAACCTGAAATGTCCCTGGCTCACCCAATGACCTCTCATCAGCTGTCCTCTTAATCTCAATAAACCTATTGACAGGGATATTTTTCACACAGCATCAAAGGATGTTTAATTATGTTAAAAAAGCCCTGTGTCTTTGATCCAGAGAGCAATCACTGAGAGACAGATTATACAGGAGAGGGTGGTGTGGGCACTTAAGCTTTTCCAAATGGCACAGGGCCTCCATCTTCGTATGTGTCTCCTCCTGTCAACCAATATCTTACATAATCATCTGCTTACTAAATCTCTATGCTTTGCCCACTGCAAGTAAGACTCGCATGGCACCTCTCAGATCCAAACCCCCAACACACACTCTTCTGCAACTTTCACCCAGTTTAACTTTTCCCTCTTTTTCCCTTTCTCTACTTATCAACTTGTCTCTACCAATCAGTGATCACTGATTACTGCACATGCATTATTTGATGAAATGTTATTGGCTCCTCCATCGCATCCTTTGCTCAGAGGCCCCCCGGGCTTCAGCTGCCGCACTGTAAAGAGCCTAACTGTTTTTTGTTCAGTCAATCAGCTCAATCAGCAGCATAACAAAACAAAAAAAAAAGATATTATCAAATGAAAGGGGCAAACAAGGAAGGAAGGGAAGAAGGACGGAAGGAATGAAGGGAGGAAGGAAGGAAAGTATAATTTATAGAATATATCATAAAATTCTGCAGAATGGGATATTGAAAACTGTAATTTATTCGTAAGTGTTTAAAAAAGTCAAATGTATTGTAGAACCTATAAAGTGTCTACAAATGAATAGGCAGAAATGCACACAGTTTGGCAGAATTCACTCGGCAGGAGTTTGAAAGAGAAAAACTGTTCCCGTATGGGGACTGCAACGTCACAAGCTTTCCGTGGTCATTGTTGCCCTGCAGGGTCACAGCGAGAGGTGGCATGTGCCGGCGTAAACTGTCCATTCACGAGCCAGATAGGCTGTAGAGGAGCAGTGACCTGCTCCTCTTATTTCCAGACGATCCGCCACAAATAGGTTGCTCCCACAGAGACAAATAATTGGCATGGCATCTTTTGGGCACTTGCATGAGGAGCGGTCTGCATTTTAATGCCAGTCCTCCACAGGCAGGACCGTTATGCAGGCCAGTAAGGCCACACATCTTTACTGTGTGGAAGAACAGCATAAGAACACTGATGATAAATTCAGGGTCAAATTATCTATTTATCTCTATCATTATCTAAAGGAACAATTTAACCAGTGCACATTTAAAGGGAGATTCCTTGATTATGTCCTGCCCTGCCATGCCTGTGTGTAAAACATATATAAAGTTTCGCTAAATTACAGATGACAGTCAGATTAATCTATCTCTTTTCGGTTGATTCAGACAAGAAACTGATCACACACACCTGGAATTTTTTTTTTTATCACAGAACTTTAAGTAACTTATAGCTATACTAGTTGTTGTACCTTTGGACATTTACCCAAATGTCCGTAGGTAATTAGTCTTATTACATTAATTCTACCAACCAGGGTGAAGAGGCACTTATATATAGGCCTCTTTCTCATGCGAAGAAGAAGAATTTCCAAAGTCCATCCCAATTTCTGTTTTCATCCTGCTTACCACCCGGTCCTTACGTATTACGGTGGGGTAATGAGTGCTGCAGACATAGGTACTACACAGGTACTACACCGCAAAACTTTAAAAGTTGGCCTCTCATCCCTCCGAATAGTAATGATCAATTTCTTCTTGAGGTCAATATATTTTCTGCTAGAATTGGTACCTAAAGGTACGCAACAATCATAGAACTGTGAGCCCTCTTCTTCGTTTGCAGCATTTTCAGCGTACAATACAACCGGAGGCATTGATGCGCTTCAGCTCGCCGAAGTGGTTGTCGTACCCCGGAAATGTGAAAAAGGCCTATTGCTTACAGTAGGCTACATCATTGTCCAACAATGGTTGCAGTGGTGAGAAAGACAGTAATTGTTTACAGTGACACGTATCTCAATCACCAGATGAATAAATCCAGCCATCTGGAGTTAAATCTATCTCACTTGTCCCTCCAACGCAGACACCACAATGAGCTACACGTTGACAATTACCTTTAGTAGGCCTACTACAGACCAGTCCCTGAAATAAAACGTAACTATGTACAAGGGAATCAGCACCATGCATGGCTGCTGTAACCATAATATCAATTTGGACCAAATGCACAGATATTATATATATTATATATATTAATTGTTATTACATTCACAAACTATTCATACAATTTGACCTGCTGGGATATCTTGAGAGGACTGATTGCAAGACTTATTATTATATATTATTTGTTAATACATTCACAAACTATCAATAAACGTTGACCTCCTGGTATATCTTGAGAGGACTGATTGCCAGACTAAATGTTTGCTTAACCTTAACTTGCTTTCTTTTACAAAAAATAGTTGTTTCTATTCTGAAAATAGTTACTTAAAAACCAGCAATCATTGTAAGATTAGTAATAATGACCGGTTACCTTGACTGAAAGTGAGAATCATCAAGGTAGTTGTTTAGTCTAGGCGTACACCCCCACTCCCTCCCACCTCCCTGTCTCGATGGACCAAACGCTGCATCATCACCGGCAGCCACAAAACTGCGTTTTCCCTGCCGTGATGGTTCCCGCTGTAAACCGGCAAGCTGCAATACAAAGTGTCGAATGGCATCAGGGGAATACACAACGGATTGGCGAGCAACAAATACAATGAAATTACACATTCGATGACAGCAATTATGTGTATCGCAGACAGTGTTTCTCTGCCGCGTTGTTTACCTTCCCAAATGAGGACTGGAGATCTAACGACCGACATGTAGAGCTGGATAACTATAGCTGTGCGATCGACACCCATCTACATTTTAACAGAGTGACATGAAAAAGGTAAGATTCTTTGGTGTCTTGGGGCTTCCAGGGTAAGAAATAAGCTCGATTTAAACGCTACATTGTTGCATCGGCTACTCTTGACTGACATGATGGTTTGCATTTACGTGGCGAATAGTCTACTTACTTCTGCGTGAGTGGCTATGGTCATTTTTGGAAAATAAACTGAACGCGTTTAATAATCCAATATTTTTTTGATTAGCCTGTGTTCATCACATCAAGTTTTACTGTACGTTTTAGGGCACCTGGACAAATAGCACCAGATTGGCAACGACAGTTCATTCAACTAATGTGAGTGCAAATATACAAAATTGGCTTTTGATTTGATTAAATTATGAAATTATTGATAGGTATGACAGCATCATGAATTGTGCATGATTAATTTTAACCAAGTCTGACAGTGCATCACCCTCATATAAAGTATATAGAGTAGGAGGAATGATGTTTATGTAACTGCTGTAGCCTACAGTTTGAACATGTTTCTTATTTGTGAGTTTACACTGATGGATATATAAAACACACATCAATGTAACTTCCAGTAAGCCATTCTGGTGTATTTGGTGGTGTTAAATTGTGGTAGTATCATTTGAGAAATATACAAATCAAAGCAGAGCAATACACCTTCCTGTTAGTGTAGACTGCTATTGTTTACAGATGGGCTGATGTGTGGATGTACACTCTCCATCTTATGCTGAAGACAGAACTTAGTCAGGGAAAATATCAATCAGCCAGGCCTTGGTTACAGTTGTTGTTGTCAGACAGGACTCCCCACAATTAAAAGCACATTCTGTTAAGCCAAAGTCTTATTAATAATTCATGGAACCACAATGGAACCACAGTGCCCAGGATGACACACTAAAGGATGTCAGCATAGCAGCGCACAGCCTCCGCATCTAGCAACACAGTGAGAGCCAGGACAGGCTGACAACCAAAGGATTGCACTCAGAATGTACGCCGTGTGGAGTACCTTTCACCTGCCTTGACTGGATTCTTGCCTTGCCCTAGTGTGGGTTGTGACAATTTTAACATAAGGGTTAAGGATATAAATATATGGAAAGTCCACACTTTGCAGTCCAGCTGTGGTTGGGGTAATAGAGAAACATAAACCCATAGGTCGTAGGGCACATGACTTGCTAGACAGAATAAAAAAGCAGTTATGAAAACATCCCTTTTGCTTATGTACTGTAAGGTTTTTGCTTAGTCAGTGGGGTGCATTTCTCATATCTGCTGCCAGAGAGAAAACTGCCATGGTGATGCCCGTGTCTTTAAAAGAAACCAATCCGACTTAGCTCCAGTATTGTGGAAGTTTTCAAAGGGATATAGAACTATAGTGAAACACAAGACTTAAATATTGCAGAAAAATAAATTCTGGAATTGATTTGCTAATTCAACACTGGTGGAAACACTTCATTCAAGATTCATCTGTAAAATGTCACATTGAAAATGTAAATAACCTACTTATTCTATAGTCCTTCATTGTCTCCCTTATTTTTGTATTTTTCATGGGTTGCAATCTCTGAATTGGCCATGCATGGAACATAAACACATACTACATTTACTGTACATGTATTGTACGTTTATGGGTGATTTATGTTAGGCAATACAGCTGAAGCGCTATAAATGAATGTCTTAAATCAAGATGTCTTCCATTTTTCTGTTTTAAAGCTTAATAGACAGTTATTCTGTTTCAGAGATAAGAGCGAAAGGTGCATGAATGTTTATACACCTTGTGCACCGGCCCTATTATGTAGATTATAGAGCATTCCAACTGGAGCTGTTTGGAGTACACTTTTATTCATGCTGTTGTGTATTGGCTGTATCATAACAGGAAGAGCAGACATGTCACAAGGTATTGGCTTAGCTGGTATATCTATTTACTCCTCTTTTTCACCTTTCTCTTTAGTCTCAAAGCCCACATGAATGGACACAAAGAATACCCATAATAGTAGTATCTACAAGTATCTACAATTATGTCATCAAGCAGATGCTTTATCCCAAGTGACTAAAGGTATAGTAAGCGATTATAAGCGAATACACTTTTTTGTCAAATTCACCAAATCTCCTCGTTGTCCGCTAGTTTGCTGATACTCTGTGTGTGCTGATAAAACAATCCGATACTTTTACACAGCCTTGGCTTTAGGTGGATGATTGGATGTAAAACTATAAACCTTTAATTCTCCTAGAAATTCAATCGATCTCTGTCAGCAGTATACTGTAGGTTCACAATCTTAATATAAGAACGCTCTTCTCGATTCTGCAGAAACAGCAGAGCTTTTCATAAATGTACTCATTTACTGTCAGATGTACTGTAAATGGAAGTGTGTATGGTTTACAACAAGGCAATTACAGTAGAGATTCAAAAAGCCTTTCATGTCATTGGCTGCCTAAGAATGTAGACCTAGACCGCTTGCATGTGAGATGATATATGGATCTTCCAATTGCCTGTCCCATTATACAGACACACCAACGCATATTCCATTATCTGTGTCATTTTTATTGCTTTATTAGGCTACTTTTCTGGGTCGTGTATGTTGTATAGCATTTGCTGAAGGACACACCACTTGCTCCTCACACTGGTTCTATAATGAGATGTTATAATGTTTTTCTCATGTTAAAGGATAATTATGTTTTTCTATTGTCAACATCACTTATACAATTATTAAATTCTATTCTTCATAGTTTACAGAAAACTCACCAAGATGAGTATCTATTCATCTTGGTGAGTTTTGAAAAATATCTTACCAATTCTGCTAAGATGTAGGTTGGTCCACTATCCTTAGCCTTGTAACATAAACAAAATACAATTTGGCATTCAGTGACTTCCAAAATGGAGATGTGGAGTTATATGGCTTCCAACATACTGGTATTTGAATATTTGCTAGTAAATATTCATAGAACAACTATGTACAGTTACCAAGTGTTACTGCTCTCTCTATGTATTATACATCTAAGTGTTCTTCTAAATGTGCCTGAAACATCACCAGAAATCATTCTGCTTTCTGTTCTGGGATGAAGTCACCCAATTTAACTCCCAGTTGCACTTCCTGTAATTCATTATAGATGAGCCTAATAGATGTTTTCTTTACCCTTGTGATGTTATTTGATGGAGATAATCAAACCTTGACTTTACTGATGTCCTCCTCTGCGGAGTGAGTGATCTCTCCAGGTGACAGTCCTTCACAGTAGAACAAGCCTTTACACTGGACCTCTTCACCAAATAGAAAAGTAATTCCATTCCTGTTTATTGTCATTTGTGAACCCTCTTTTAAATAATTTAACATTCTTCCTGCTTTCGGCATAAAGGCTCATTTTGTTGTGAGCATATGACAGGTGTCTTGTTATCTCCCTGCCTGTCATTGTACAAGCCTTATAATCGCTGCACTTTTATGCGTGCTGCTGAATTATACACATTTGCATGTTAAACTGAATGTTGCTCACCGGGGAATGATTAATCAGTACATTGCAATTAATGAGTGTGTATCCCGTGGTGATGAATTATGTCTCATGTGTTTAATGCAGGGAAGATCCTGACAACAGCTGTTTGTCCCAGCCACTGTTTTTACAGCATTCTGAAATATTTACTCCACTTGAGCAGTAGAACAGTAAATAAGTGTATTCTGGGGGAAGGATTATGTATTTAGTATTATTAATAAGTCTACATACTGTATTATTTGTTGGGGGAACCTTCTGGGATTAGTTTTTAGATTTAGTCAATCTCTCACATTTTATATGTTTCTTATTTGCTCTTTGTTGGCTTTAGAAAAGACGCATGTTTTTTTTGTCTTTTAAAATGACATCTTATATTACATTTATAGTGTATTTTATATTTTATTCTTTAGAAAAATGTTTGCACCTGTTTTAACATGACAATGATGCAATTGTGTTATATAGGCCTACTTCTATTTAATAAAGTAGCAAGTAGGGGTTAGATTTTAGATAGTAGTAGAGGGAAAACAACCCTGATATTTTCATAAGTTGCACAAGAAGCTGGGAGCATGGGAGTCAGAGTAGCAGCACACTGGGGCTAATGGTGTGACATTTCAGCCGAATTTCAAGGCATATTATATAAAAACTCACGTTATTTCAACTGTTAAACTATTGACTAGGGGATGTACTCAGGAACATTTACTAAATGTCCAAGTCTATCGAGACATTTTGATGAAGGGAAAGCTAAAATTATCCAGAACATTTTAATTGTTGTCATTGCTGTTGGTGTGGTCTGAGACAGTTAGTAGCTGTTGGTGTGGTCTGAGACAGTTAGTAGTTGTTGGTGTGGTCTGAGACAGTTAGTAGTTGTTGGTGTGGTCTGAGACAGCTAGTAGCTGTTGGTGTGGTCTGAGACAGCTAGTAGCTGTTGACTACAGGACAAGTTAACACAGACAGTGTGCTAGCTAGAGAGAATGGCAGTAAGCAGATCTCATCTCTCTGCAGATTAACACACCATAGGCAGCCTTCTGGCTCCTGCCTCTGATTGTATTCACAGACCAGGAGCAGACGTTGTGTCTCCGTCAGCTCCTGTCTCCAGAACCATGTGGGCAAGGTCATGTGATCATGCCTACTGCTATCGCGACTATTCTGTTACTAAACTGGCAGTGCGTGTCCTGCTTTGCGCAGGCATGCCCCTGTAGTAGGGTTTCTTGGCTTGCTAGCTAATCACCATCAGAATATGTGCTGTGACATTAAACCCAACATCACATATATGGTACTAATGGTAGTACAAAAGAGATTGGAGATTTAAGTTGTATAATTTGATTCTACACCAATAGGTGCAAAAAAATAAAAATACTCAACACAAATGTTGACTAGTTTTGGTAATGATCTCATGGTGTTGTCTTTTAATCCTCTGCTTAGTGGTGCGAAAATGCAGTTTCAGGGACAGTACGGTATGATTAGCAGTTCTGAACAGTTGCTAAGTGGTTCATTTACATGTTAGCTTTTCAGTTGGTTCAGTGTACACTAATTATAAAATACACACATACTGTACATGCGCACACACACACACACACACACACACACACACACACACACACACACACACAGTAGGCCAACTGCCTTTTAACATGGCATATATGCAAGACCTTTGTGAACTGTTATCTTAAAATAGCAGGAGAATGGAAAAATCCCACTATGGCTGCTGTCAAAATAATATCAGGACTTTAAAGAATTAAGTATAGCGGTCAAATATTTAGTTTTAGATAACACAAACCCATATTCTAGATGGAAAATTCAAGCTTTTAACTGATGTGTGAATAATAAATCTAGCACTTGAAGGTGCTGTCACACATTTCTCACCTAGGTCATAGCTTCATGGATGTCGATCCACATTTTCAGCTTCACTGTTTGACACTGTACTTTT
Organism: Forbesichthys agassizii; assembly: GCA_026546735.1. Taxonomy (NCBI): domain Eukaryota; kingdom Metazoa; phylum Chordata; class Actinopteri; order Percopsiformes; family Amblyopsidae; genus Forbesichthys; species Forbesichthys agassizii. The sequence continues at coordinate 6,839 of JAODLL010047198.1, read as the reverse complement.
GCAAGCACAGAAAGATGTGAAAAATAGTCTTCCTGTCATTGTCGGATTTCCTATGTGAATTTTGCTCACGTCTCCTAACTCAGTATGATGTTGGATCAGAAGACATCATTGGACTCACCCACAAAGAAATGTCTTTGTCAGGGTTGCCAATACTGAAGAACAACCTTCTTTGAGGTGTGACAACATTACCCCCACTGGAATTTGGAAGAATTGCTAGTGTGTCATTCACAGCAGATTGGCATGGGCAGTATGAAACCTGTCTGTTCTAAGAACGCATATAAGCAACATGTCTCATAGCACTCTCATAGTACTGAATAGTACAGTTTGCAGTACCGTCATTTCCTGCTATTAACCGCGGTTAATAAACTGATTTTGCAAACTGTCGGCAGCTCTGCGGCTAATACTTGGGTGTGGTCTATACACAATGTAAAAAAAATGTTCTCCTCATTGGGCTATTTTTATTATTATTCTAAAGGTAATCAGGGGATTTCAATTACATCCAAAACTATAATTTGTTGCTATAGTAGGAAAATCTGACACGGTAGAGGGCTTTTCACATGGGAAGTGGCATCCCGCTCTCCATCCCATCTGCCTCTTATGCGAAAGGCAAATATACTGCAGAGTCACAGAAGCGATGCGTCTGGTTTTGAGGTAACCATGAGAACAGAACAGTAAACAAACCATGTAGATGAACATGGTTAATCTAAAAACAGCCTCTATATAAACCTAGCCTACTTTATTTATGAATTAAGACAACATGTGGTGAATATGATATGCATGTAAATCGTTTTCAAAATAATACCAACTTTAGACTATGTCCAATAAACATGTCAGCATTTTTCACGCATTCTCTGTCTGGTGTAGACTACGGTAAAAGCTTGTGAAACGTGATTTAAAATTTTATATTTTAGGACAATCCTGAAAGTTGGTTCGTCTGTGCTGCTTTCTATCTTACATGTCTACAGGCCAAGGAGCATAGATCTATAGTCAAGAAGACAAATGTGTGTCCCGCCACGCCACCACCTCAAAAGTTAATATATTCTTTCCATTTGTATCTCGGAGACGGGCAGCCGTGTTCTCGATTCGTGCACTTAAGCAACAAACATCTCAGGACTGTGCCCACCCGCCGTTTTGCCTCCCAGCTCCCAACCCAACGCCTTGGCCTCAGTCCGGTTAGAGCATCCATGGGTTCCATGGGTTTCCTTGATGGCCCACAAACAAAGCTTACTACTATTACTACAAAGCATACAGTAGGTTACTTACCACTCTGTTGACAAAAGGCTTTTGTTTGTAGACTACATCCCAAATCAGCAAATACATAGCAAAAGATTAGTATTCTGATTAGTCCAGGTATCCATACTCATGTCCAACCATTTACAGTCTTGCTGACTATAGGCGGTAACATGTACGGCATTAAAGTAACCTAAATGCAATGAAAGCTGTCAACGTGGTTATATTTTCTTAAGCAGGACCAAGGTGCATGTGGAGCACTTGCCCACAGCCCACCAGCGTGTTATAGGTTTATTCCTGCTCCCCGCGGTCAATGATCAGTCCACAACTATCTCAGTTAGGGCTGAACGATTTTGGAAAAAAATCTAATTTACATTTTTATGACAGATTGCAGATTGCGACAGATTGCAATTTGATTTGATTTGTGATAATCTAAAAAAAAATGTTATGGAGCATTGCCAGATGAGATGGCATCACATTATTAACTATTCTATTTTCAAATTAAAAGATGACAGCATAAATATAATGGATTAATTTCTGTAAGCATGGATTTAATGACAATTTTTGAAAATGTTTTAGATGTGCTCATGCACAACTAAATTGCATTTCAGCGTCCCTAAAATAATAAATAAAAAGAATTATGATAATTATTTTCAGAATTTGTTTAGCCAATGTTTAAGATCTCTAACGCTACATTTTCCAACTTGGCTTGCCTGTTAGAGATTGAACAAACATATACTGCCTTCTTTTTATCTCCCCTATCATGTATTTTGCACTACATTATGGTCATATTTTTGTCTGGGGGGTTGTGATACATTTTTGTCTGGAAGGAGTTGAAGGGCTCTGAAAGGTCACTGACTCATCGTTTTTGCATTCTCTCTCTCTCTCTCTCTCTCTCTCTCTCTCTCTGTCTTATTACATGTCCATGTGCCTCTGTCTCTTTTTCGTTTTTATTTCTACGGTAAATACATGAGTATTTGCATACATTAATTACGCAAACACGCACACACACACACACACACACACACACACACACACAGACTGACTGCAGCACTGATGAGATGACTCATGGAGGAGTGTACAGTAAATGAAACCATCAACAGTAGATTTGCAGCTAAAGTGCTCTAGATTGTCCATTGGAAGTCCCTTTCCTTGTGCAAAAACACACCTTACTAACCTTTAATGAGGCTGGGCTGTATACTGTACATATAGCATATTAGGTGTTTAGTAGAGGGTACCTGAGTTAGAGATATGAGGATTGTTGAATTCACCTCCTTAGCTATTCAGATTGGATTGAATTGCTGTTTCTGGGAGTTATTTTGTGTTAGATTGTCTGTATGGCAAGCATAATGTTCATACTGTATATTTATGCATTTGTTTTTTTACAGTATGGAAACTAAATAGAAAAATGCATAATAAACCATATATACATTTCAAATCTGCATATTCACTTCATACTGTATCATAATGGGTATTTTTAAAGAGAATATTAATTATAAAGATACAGTATCTGGCTTTTATATCATGCTTGATTGCTCTGTAGATAGAACCATATCTTGTTATATAATAACGTAGAATTTATTATGGTACACTGCATTTACAGGATTAAATAGTAATTGGTTTTATGATACAAAATATATTTTTTTCTTCCATCCTCCAAAAGCGAAAGGCCACATACAGTGTATTTTCGGCAAACACTCCACTACCACTTCAAATCCTATTACGTTTTGGATGTTTACACTATCTTGGAAGTCATTATTTGACGTTTTCATTTCGGGGCAGAAGGCTGCCATGCAGGAATAATGGATGGGTCTTTAAGACAATGAGGCTTTATCAAATTAGGCCTGCAGCACAGACGTTCACGATTCAAGAGCCAACATGTATTCAGTTCTATAGTCAATTCCATATTGTAACTTTTTTTCAAATGAACAGGCAGTCTAATCCTAGGCCCACATTATGCACCTGGTGTTGGCTATTGTTCCTCTAGTAATGAGATTGATATTTGCATTGTGTTGAGGCGCTTCTATTGTGAAAAGCACAGAATTGAACGTATCTGTGGAAACGTGTCAAGGCTTCAGAGGGAGATAGAGATGAAAGTGGAGCAAAGCAAATAGCTCTTTTGCCTTGAGCGCGGGGGATTCCGTGAGGCGGTCTACGGTCTGTGGTGTTTCTGCGTACTCCCCTTGCATACCCTCGGTCACTGCGCTGCGTATATGGTCTCATTAGTATGGGTGTCAGTGCCCCTCTTTCAGCTGAACCTGCCATGATGCCACTACTGTATTAGAGCTACTGCTGTTATAGCCTGCTTGCCGCATTGTCCCCGTTTGGCTGCTGTGTGGCTGCCAGCTTTGCCTCCTCCCAAGGATGACTGAAATGTGGGCAGGCGTCAGAAGTAGAATGTAAAAATTCAAGTCAAGGACATTGTCTGTGGGTGTGTGTGTGTGTAATTGTGTGTTGGTGAATGCATGCAGGAATTCGTGTTTCTGTCTATGTTATGATTACGAGGGGTGAAGGTGTACGTTTTTGTTTACAGTATTCCTCCATTCGTATTTTCAAGCACAAATGCATATCTGTATTCCACTGGACCAATTTGATATCTGCATATGAGAGAGAGGACAGCATGTATGCTGCTGACATCTTTGAGTGAACATACAGTATTCAACCACAGAGTTTCATCTTGTGATGTTGAAGCCTAATGGACATATTCTGATTTTCTGTTGTTTTCTCCCAAATGGTGTCAACAATTTCATTATATTTGTCTCTGGAACTTGTCTGTTTGATCGCCTCAATACTGTCTTGCAAAAATGACCAAGCAAGACAGGCAGGCTGCTGGTTTTTAATCATGCACCACAGCCTCAGTCTTGAAATAGCCATTTTAAAATCTTTGGCCTGGTTGGTAATGAAAGCTGTTTCATCACCTGCTTGGTGATGAAAGCATTCCCTACCCCAACTATCGATGGAACGACAGAATGAGCACATAAGCCTGAAAAAAGAATACTGTACTTCATTCAGAGACGTCATCCTGAGAATAAACTGTTCTCTCACCTTTCTCGCAGTGTCATCATTCCTGGCCTTCATTCAAACACTCAATGCTAAGTTATAGCTTGACTGCCTTTAACAAAGTCACCTGATTATGTAAGGTTCTATTTTAGCTTTATCGGGTGTAGGATTACATGACTCTGCTTTAGCAAAAAGAAGCGTGTGCGATTTAGTGATAGATTGTTGTTTTCCACTATTAATGCAATAAGTTTGAATGACCGTGATATTCCCATTGTGGACATTCTGTGTGGATAGCAAATTCTCACTTAGGCTTTGCATTTTGGTTACTCAAAGGTGGAGTCAGCCATTGTACATACATACACACACATACACTTTGTTTTTGTTGAATTCAGTGAATATCCCCTCACAGTCCACTAGCTGTGTGTTCTGTGTGTGCTCTAAAAACATTTGTTGTGTTTCTACACAACCCTCGCTCTGTATTTGGGAACACTAAGTGGTGCAGGCTGCACCACACTGTCATATCCTGGCTTGGCAATGCCTGTCCAATCTGGGGGGTGGAGCTTCTGAGGAAACAACCTACGGCACTGAAGGAAAAGTGTTTTTTATTCAAATATCAACAATCGTTCGGCATGATTTACTCCACCACAGAAGCCGTTACCGGTACACAAATGCATTTGGAAAGTACAAGATGGGAATATTTGGCTGGTCGGGTAGTTATTTTCAAATGTGCATTCATATTCTGGATGTACCAGGATTCCCTTTTGTTTAGAGGATTATAGAAATATTACATAACAACCAAAGTGGTTCCAACATGGGGAGCAGCTGGATCAAGGTTGGATCCATCAGAGGGGAACTCCAAGGCCAGTCACACAAAATTGCTGTAATATGTCTATCCATCTATCTATTCGTAGCTGGCAGACTCATCGCTGCTTTTAAAAAACACAATCCTAATATTTGGGGCCTGTCACATGTGGGCATACTGTACTGTACAATTGTAACTGCTGATCCTCTAACCAGTGTTTCCAACTTCCGTGGAAGTTTATAATAATTAAACTAAACATATTACTCACTAGTAAGGCTTCAGTTAAAACGGAGAGGCATCATTTGAGTTACCGCAACAAGAGAACCCCAACTAATTAGAACTATCGCCGTCACAATAGGCCTGGTGTGACAAAGTTGCTACAGTGTCAGTGACAGCTTGCAAAGCCCCACCACCAGCAGTAGGCTGTTTGTTATGCAGTATGTGGTGGACATTTCTGTACAGTGTGTAAATATATACTGTAGAGAAAAAGCCCTATCCATTGGAATTGAAACACAGAGTCAATTTGACTTACCATTTGTCCTGCACAGGCCATCCCTGTGTATAGCCTTCCTGTACATCATCATCATCAGATTGTGATACAGCCTCACAAGAGAAGCAGCACAGCTCCTAGCATATTTTAGCATTGGCAACTCTGTACTGGCCAAGTCACCAGCATCCCCTACCAGAAACACTTCAGCACCGTCAAAATGCAGTAACGCGTCTGTTGTTTAAACAACACAAGTTCTTCATAGGAACCCCCTCCCACATTTAGCAGTGTAAAATATAAAGAATTGCCAATTGTGTGTACACAATGCGATTGTCATGATGTCACTTATGTTATAGGATGCATATGTAATATGTAATGTAGCATCGTATCTTAAATAATAGGCGTATGTAAATAAAACCAGCTCTTTTGACCAGTATATTGTTAGTTGCTAAACGTTATGGTTCCTAAAGACGCACATGTCACATGATGGTTTCTCATATGCTCAACACCACATGTTGACTGACATGTTGTCTTGCCGTTTTTGCTAATGCTTTTGGTCCCAGAATGTAAGAGGTCTGTATATCAAGCTCTGACATGTCTGTCAAGCACAGGCCGTGCCTCATCAATCAACATTCCCCATTCATTCTCTCAGTTTGACCACCTCACTAACACTATACACTCATTTCATTTCACATTCTACAATCAGTCAGTTTATGTCTTAAATGCTACAGCCTCCTATTTCTTTCTATTATTGCATTATCTATTTGTGTCTGTATGTTACTTTAAATAATCTAAAAACGGTTGAGATTAATAACATTTCGCTTTGACAGAGGATTTCTCTTATGCTGCCTTTTAGTATTATTTTCTGAAAATGAGATAAATGCTAAGGATAAATGTTCCCCTCTATTGTCTCTAGCAAAGCCTTTATTACTGCTGGTACAAGTAATAGCCAATACATGAGAGAATCTTGAGCCAACTGTTTATTTCAGCGGGAGTGGGGCCTGATGCCTGTTTTGAATCTGGCTCATAGATGGTCATAGATGCCAATTGCCATGAGCTGCCCTTGAAGCTCTTCAGAGCGGGTTTTAGCAGGGCCACAATACATATGTCTGGTTATTTTGATGATGATGATGATCCATCCATCCATCCATCTTCATCCGCTTATCCGGAGTCGGGTCACGGGGGCAGCAGTTTCAGCAAGGGACCCCAAACCGCCATTTCCCGAGCCACATTGGAAAGCTCTGAGATATAATCTCACCACCTAGTCCTGGGTCTTCCCCGAGGCCTCCTCCCAGCTGGACGTGCCTGGAACACCTCCCA
>JAODLL010047167.1:0-19935 GCA_026546735.1 Forbesichthys agassizii | reverse complement strand
TAGTTTACTGAATACGAACTCAAAGCCCTTCTCTAATATATAAGGGATAAGTGGGCTACATATATATATATATATATGCGCGCAGATATATCACTTTTTTGGTAATTAGTAGTCAATAAATGCACGGATTTACATTTAAAATATAATCTATAGTGTACTTTTAGTATTTAGGCTAACTAAAAAACAGTCCATTGGAGTGATCTGAGATGATGCAACTCTAAGTACATGGCTCTGCATTCAGGTACTGGAACTGGAACTAGGTTAGAGCAGTAGGGAAGACAGCACTGAGAAACAGCTTAAATTGAATATGAATGTGAAACTGTTAATGACTACATCAAACTGGAAGTACATATACTGTAAGCCCCTCAAAAGTAGGTGAATTTATACACGATTGTTTGATGATAATGAATTCATATGATATACTGTACACTCCAATAATACTGTCAGAAAGGTCATTTGGTGGAATTAATACAAAATAATTGCTCATTTAAATAAATATATAGGCCGTTGATCAGTGGAAATTAAAATGCAGTATTGTTTTCATTATATCTGCTGCATTCCAACACAGCCATGACCCATGCTTGAAAATATATGGAAAATACCCCAAATAGAGCAACCTGTAAATGCCAGCAGGGACAAACACCATGCGCTTTTAAAGGTGGCAGATTGAGGACAGGGACACATTGCAAAAAAAAAAACTATTAATAAGAGAGTTAAGAAAGAAACTTAAGTTAAAAGAAGGAAAAGTACGAGAGAGCCTTAAAGGAAACAGATGCCTACTGTACGATGGAAAAACTATTAAAGTAAAAATAGAGGAGGGGGGGGCACAATGTCATTGAACTGTGGAGGGATAAAGGGGAAAATGGAAGAGGACGTAAAAGAAGCAATGGTATTAGAGCGGCTTCGGGCTACAGCTGTGTTCAGGGAGATGAAAGAGGACCCCAGAGTTCCAGGGAATGGTCCAATTTCACTAATAGGCTACTGTTGCACTGTACTTGCAAATAACTGCTCTTTCGTACGGTAGCCTCCCCCGTAACTGTAATATCTGGAGAATTGTCAGGCACAGACACACAATTGTCAAGACCCATTATTCACAACAATAAACAATCACTTGGCTGTTGTGTTTCAGCTCAGTGCTGTAACATGATATAACACACTTTAAACAACACTCATGGAACAACTATGAACTTTCACAAACACTGGCACACAATAGCTAATAGTTACGACATGCTTTCTCAAACTAGTTATCTAAATTGTTAGCTACCGTATAACAAGCTCACTTACTTGAATGAAAGGGAACAGCAGGCCTACTGCAAAGTTGGACAGCCAGTTGACAATTCCAGCTATCATAAAGGCGGCAGGACGATAAGACTGCTCAAACAGCTCTCCGGTCAGGATGAATGGAATCCCACCTGAAAGAACACAGAACACACACAGCATCAGTATCGAGGCCATACCGACAATAGTGACCACACGCGCATGGACACACACACACACACACACCAGATTTGGTCAGTCTACTATGTAAGAGAAAACAACATATTCCAACATTATTACCAGTAAATGTTATGACCTCTACGTTTGTTTATGTTCCACATATAGTCAGTTGGTGCCCTTAGACATTGGGTTAAGATACTGACGATAAAATGCAAAATTCCACTCCATTTGCTAAAAATACCCACACATACAGTATGCCTCTGATCAGTATCTTAATAATGAATTAGTTATCATGATATTGTCATCTTGGGAATCTCCATATTATGATTTTTTAAAACAATGTCCACCCACAGTCTCACCCTAGGGGGCAATAATGATTTCAATGAACTACAGAAATGGCACAGCATTAGTGTCACGTGTGTGGCAAGGATTTTGGTCTGGTTCGTCAAGAGGCAAAAACACATAACACATCATTGTTTCTGTTAAAACAAGGGTAAAACACTGTGCTATCTGGGCTTTGTAGTTTATCTGAGAGAAGCAGTGCCTACAAACAAGTAAATGAGATTTCAAAATACGTGATCCCGGTAAGGTCACAAATGCAGTCTCTCAAAATTACATATCTCACAGTTCAAACATTCCTTACGTTTTGTGCAAGTGAGCCACAACATTCTATTTAATAAACGTATTAGTTCATTCTTTTTATTAGTTAATTTACTGAGTCTATCACCATATCCAAAGTTCAACCAGCTCATCCAAACCTGGAAAGGTAGATGGGTACTTCTACAGTATTGATGCCTGAAATATTTTGTGTATTATATTTAATTGTGGAATTGGAATGTGGAATCGACATTTTAACAGAACACAGAGTGGAATAGAGACAAAATAGAGAATAATATAAAACACGAAACTTGTAACAATGAATTTATATGTCTGATTTGAACTTCCTAGGGTTGTGGGCAAAACCACTGTGAAAGTACGAGAGTGCTTAAGGATTTTGGATCACCACACAAGATGGTAGAAATGGTAGGAACTGCATTTCTGGAAGGACAGTATGAGTTCTCAGCTCCCTAGATTTTCTGTTAAGGCCATTTCACATGACTTGCGTACTCAAGTATTAATGGAAGCGGACAGACGTGCAGAGAGTGTCACACAAGAGCAGGGTGAGCACCAGAATTGATTGTGGGTGGCAAACAAATAATTTGGCCAAGACATGAATAGTGTTGTGTGGTGCAGTCTGCACCACTTTGCTTGTGTTGCCACGTACAGAGCCAGAAAAGGAGATTGAGACTACAATCTCTTTTTCAAGAGTGCCCTGGCCAAGATAAGCAGCAGCAAGTCTGTCTTGGCCAGGACTCTCTTGAAAAAGAGATTGTAGTCTCAATGAGCATATACATTTGAAACTTCTCAAGTATTTGTGCATTCTGTATTGCCTCTTGTAATATCAACACATTTCCAATATGAGAATATTACCATTGCATAATGATAAGCTCTTACAATAAATACAACAAATGCAAATTATATGAATATCTCATTTTAGGGCATCCACTACATTTTCCTAATCTTCTGTATGCAGATTTGTGCCAATCTGTTCTGCAGTGGCCTACAGAAATGTATGATTCACATGGTCTGGCACTGGAGTGGAATGAGAGCTTTACAACAACTGATATGTAAACATCATAAATCTTTGCTCTTCAGATATACCTGTAGATAATAATGGAAAAACATAATAGAAACATATCAAATCTAAAGGAGAATTGAGGCATATTTTCTTTCAAAAATTACACAATTACAATTGTGAGTTTGAGTTGCAGTTTTTTTTTCTCTTTTCTTTTTTTTATTATGCAGATTTTTTTCCAATTTCCTAAGGCACTTAAAATACTGGTTATAATACTTTAAAGAAACAGCCAAAGAGACTTCAAACTGTGTACAAAGAGAATCTCTAAACCGAGTCGCTAATGATGCCTTTGAGCTGCCTGTATTGCAGCAGTAGCAGCAGAATCCCCAGATAATTCTACTCTATACATTTGAGTGTAGTAGCTGTGCTTCATGGTACTGTCCAACATGATATATTTTAAATAGCAGTCTAGTGTGGATAATGAAAAGACTTTAATTCTTTTGAAGTCAATTAAAAATGTATCACAGCATAATCTGTTTAAGCGGCACAATTATTCTCTAAACAGTGTTGAAATTGACAACTAAATTAGAAATGGTGATACAGTTTCACTCGAATAATGCCAAATGCTCGCTGGTGGGATGGATTCCCCAGCTGAAGTAGCTCATGGGATATAGAGGCTTTATGTTTACATTGTTATAATTTACTTGAGCAAACACATTTATCCAAAAAAACTAAGTAGGCCTATATTTGTCAAGAGCACCCCGAAACGTACAAACACATATCTATTATTAAAGGCAGAGTCACTTTTATAATGTAGTATACAATTGGTGTAGAAAGAACGGGTGTGTGGCCAGAGATTCCATGAGACCCGGAGATTAAACCATACTGTACATTAAACCATACAGTTGTTTATTTATAAGGTCATTCTTCGACTCCTTCAAATTCCAAATTTGGTCTTCGTTCCCATCTTTTGTGTGTACCTAATGTACGTACTGAGATGGGAAAACAAGCGTTTTGGTATGCTCATGGAATCTTCTGCAAAATAATTTCAAACGCTTTAAAGGTACTTTTAACTGACTTGGAGGCAGGTACTTCTGGCTAGGGTGGAGAAAGCTGACCATCCACCCAACATGTCCGTGGGTAAACGAAATGTCCTTTTTATTTCCATTTCCAATATCCACATGGTGCTGCCTTCCCAATTTGCTGTGCACTCATGTTTTGTGAGTGATAAGTATTCCCCTGACTTCCTTCACTATCCAGACATTTCACCTTCCACTAAAATCCAGAATATAGCCATAGGATTTAGCTCTGCCATAAAGGATAGGGGAATGTCAATGTACAGCACCAAACACGGAATCTCTGGCCACACACCCGTCCTTTCTACACCAATCGTATACGAAATTATAAACGTGAGAGGCATGATTCTATAAATAAAAGGTTTATCTTTGATATTTATCAGTTGATATTCTTTTCTCAGGAATAGTCACTTCTCAGCACAGCAACATACAGCATTGACAAGTTTCAGAATAAACGTCTTTGTCTCTGGGCAGTTTGAGCCTCTGAACAAACCCAAAACTGCTGATGCTCCAAATATTCAACTGTATTGCTTCATTAATGAGCTGTCAGAAAAGCTTACTAATTATCAATTGGTCTTTTTTAAATAATAGACATGGATTGGAACACACAATGTGTCATTGGAACTGAGTGATGGTTGCTAAAAATGGGCCATAAACAACATCATGTCTCCACTGTATTTCTGATCAATGTGATTTTTGAATTTTTAATGGAGAACATTTGCTTTTCTTTGCACATATTGGCTGAACCTTTTTGTCAGTTTGCTGGCCCAAGCATTTAACCAGTGGCACTTAAAATTTTAAAATTATTTGTAATTTTCGCAGCCCACTATAATGTTTTTGTGAATTAATCTTTGAGACACAGTGATCAACAGAAGTATGTGAATAACAATGTCATCCAGATCAATGAGGTCAACCCCAACCTATTATTCCTTAGTAAACAGTACTCTAAGCAGCTTAATACATTGTTTATATGAGTCACTAATGGTAGGAGCATTTAGGGAGATGTAGTACTCCTCTTAGTGGTAAGATAAAACACTGTGAACATGGCCCTGGGTTATTTGGGGTTATTAAGACATATATTCCAGGGCCATTATTTATTGGCACTCTATCCTGACCCTGTGGTAGGCAGAGCTTCAGAGGTAAGAACGTGAATTATCCTGGAAGAGGCTGGAAGTATAGTCTCTATTACACAACTCTGTTGATGTCAAAGACACATGACCTCGGGAGCCACACTGGATAGACATTCTCTTGTCTGCACATGCAGTTTGTCTCCGTCTATACTGTAGCTTGTCTATTTTACTATATCTAATATCTCCCTTCCCTCTATATCTTTGTGTTTCACAAATACCTTTGTTTTGGAGTTTCTCCAAACTCCAAAACATCTTATTTCTTTTTTCAGCCCCACAAATGTCACATTGCCTTCCGTTTCCTCATTTGGGCTCCTGGAAATTCACATCCAATAAGTTATTGTAACTCCTACTATTTATCCAATAGAAAACATGATGTAAAAGGTAACCTTTGGTCACTGCATGTGCCATCACTTTATTTAATAAGTAAACAATGTATATTCTTCATTTAAAATATATTCTTGCCTGGGCATTTACAAATATGTTTTGAAAATAATAATAATAATCTTTCTATTTTTTTTTTCATTGTGCAGAATATACAATATTTAATGCCTGGGAGAAAATAGATTATCGTAAAATATTCCCTCCACCCAATTATTTATGCATGTGGGAAAATACTTGTTAGCGATCATTACATTAAATAATAAATACTTTCTATATCTAAAGTTTAAGAAGTAATGACCTACTTCCACATTCAAATATAATCAACTTAACCAAGACCGGTAGGTTTGGTTGTTGCCCCAGCATGTTCCATGCACTGGACTGTCCTTGAGCACTAATTAAGCTATGTATGTTACTGTACCAACATATGCTTCTCTGAACCTCTGCGGAGATGAGCATGTGTGAAATCAACGGGGGCAGAGCCGTGGAAATAGAGTTGCGCCAACGGAGGTTCAACATTTTCAACTGTCACATGGTTCATGGAGAGTTCCAAAACAGTTCCAGGAAGTACTTGGTGGGTAATGTGAATCAATATATACAAATATATAACTACATTCTTTGGTAATTAGTAGTCAATATATGCACCGATTTACATCTAGAATATAAGGTATAGGGTACATTTAGCATTTGTGGCACTACCGGAGTGTTCGTGGCTCCACGACCCGCCATTGCTGTGATTGGATGGAGGTGATGTGACTCTCTCTTTGCATGGCTCTGATTGGGAGGCAGACTGACTGCAGCTGTTACCCCACAGAGTTCCTTGGACCTGAGCCTGTTACTGGAGAAACCGAACGAGCGAGAGCAGATACGCAATTCAGGGAATTCCTTTTTAATGAGCAACTTTATTGACAATTAAAGCTGTTGGGAAGGAGATGAGGATGGGAAAAATAGTAAATGAGCTGAGGACTGCAACAACTAATCATAGAAATCAATTACAAAAAAACGACGTGTGTTAATCGAATAGTTGCCTGGAGCAAAAGGAGAAAGGCAGAATATTTAGCCTGACCACTTTATTTTCTTTATATTTGAACGTATTACAGGACTTTCATTTGAATTAATGTCTTGCAAGAAGATGGTCTGTTGCAACATTGACAGACCCCCCCCCTGTATTGCATGTCAATTATGCTATTTCTCAAATCAAGAAGACTATGCTCCACTATAAATTATGTCTCTACTGTATATTTGTTTAACAGTAAACTGTTAACACTCCTGTGATAAATGTAAGGATCTGTGATCACCTTCTCGTTTTTTTTAGCAGGCCTTCCACAGTGCTTATTGCAATTAAGATCACAGAAGCATTAAGGCCTTTCTGTTATCTAATCAAAGGTTGGACATTTTCAGTTTACAACACTTGCTAAAGGGGGACAAATAGATTCCCTATAAAAAATTACATTGAGTGTGAAGCTTCAGAACAAAGTTCAAGCAGGTTTGATATTATTAGATCATCCTTCACCAATGCACCACTCAAGATATAATACTCTGGCATGCTAGTGAAATGTTTAGAAGATGTGATCTAATTTTCACATCCACCTTCGGTAGTGAAATCATTAAACTGTCTGCAGACACCTAAAATTCCTTAATGACACAATTACTATAATTCCATGATGCATTATCCATGCAAACATAAATTGGCACCTGTCATAAGTACCGTCTCCTTGATAGAGCAGATTTTCCCCACGTCATAGTGCCTGTTCCACCGCTTACAATTTAAAACTAGTGATATTATCTAATGAGGAACATAGCCTCTATGAATAAATCTAATTACATAACCACAGCACTCAACCCCCTATACGGATACACAGACGTGCACTTTTATGCCAGTATGTGCCATCGGTATTTAAATGTAAATCATTGCTTTGTCATGCACCAGGCAATGGATTTATAGATAACCTTATTGCATTTTTAGTGGTCTGGAGAGATGTACCGCAAACCGCAATGTTTACATTTACATTTTTGAACGTATTACAGGACTTTCATTTGAATTTAATTTGAATTAATGTCTTGCAAGAAGATTGTCTGTTGCAACATTGACAGACCCCCCCCGTATTGCATGTCAATTATGCTATTTCTCAAATCAAGAAGACTATGCTCTACTTTAAATTATGTATCTACTGTATATTTGTTTGGTTGTAGCCTTTGGGAGTGTATGTATTTACGACACTGAGACGTTGCGCTTTACAACACTTTACTACAGTTTAGTAAAGTGCTGTACTTAGTCTGGGAAGCGCATCGTGCATTGCAGACACACTAGTGATTCTTTTGGGACATATCTGCATTTCGTGTGGGAAAGACAATGGAATATGTTGTCCCCTAATCTTTTAAGTTGTTAAACCTAAACTGTGCCATCACGTTTTTCTGTCTACATGCTACCTAAATTAAGGCGGTGTACCGTAGGCAACGATTGGCGCGCCATAGGCTTTTGATCTTGCGCTATTTTTAATGCTTTATTTAATATGCTTAATTTAATAATTAATTAGTCATATTTTCCATCTGATATTTTGGCCCAACATCTGCCGGACAAAGTTACACGAGCTTACCAGTAGGCCTACTAAACTGGTAGAAAGCATACGATGTTGCACAATTGTCTCACCACGGACTGAGATCACGTTGTCTATAAATGCCCCAGAATCACACTATTTCGGAAGATCTGCACAACGAAATTGACCATTCAAAACAAAAACATGGCGATAATACCGCGGTATTTGGCCACCCCTAATCACCGCAAGGACATTTTCTTCACCGCGACAGACCTAAATGCAAATTATAGCTTTCTGGCCCTGAATGCTCAATGCGCTGCAATTTCTAGTAAGAAAACATGCAAATATACCAAACACAAGTAAATCAAGAAACAAACCCATTTGACAACACAAAGCGTAGCATTTTAGAAAATGCACTGCAAATTCAGACAACACATTACAGAAATGCATCCCCTCTTCCTCACGGCAGGAGAGGATTTATCTTGTCCGGTGTCCTGCCGTATTGTCCACTGTCTGTCAGCACTTTACTCAGTAAATGCTTCCTTTTCCTTTACGCCAAAGTCCTTCTTCCACTGCCAGGGGACATTTGCAGGCAATATCCCCTGGATTAAACCCTACACCAGGGGTGCCCAACTCCGGTCCTGGAGGACCCCTATATCCTGCGTGTTTTAGATGTGTCCCTGCTCCAACACACCTGACTCAAATCAATGGGCTTCTGCAGAGACTGATAACGAGCCATTCAGGTGTAGAATCAGGTGTGTATGAGCAGGGAGACATCTACAACATGCAGGGCGGTAGCTCTCCAGGACCGGGGTTGGGCACCCCTGCCCTACACCAACCAGTAACCATAAGGTATCTCATGAACAGGATTCCATTTCTGACTTTCTTTATAGTTTATTATACAGTTAAATTGTTATTGTTAAATCGTTTGGTAGCATGGCCTAGATTTCTTTAGATCAGTTACAAGATAAAAGTACCTCTTATAATGAAAGTGCCAGTTAACTGTCACACACCACGTCACTTTAGTACAAATGGGCTGCTTGGAAAGATTTGAAATTGCGCTGTCATATAAATTTGTAAACTAGTTGTCTAGCTAAATTAAAGCCTTTCCTAGTCACTAAAGCAAATCTTTCGATGGAAAAGGGTTTGACACATCAGCAGGGCAGCTCTACGTGTTCCGCATGTTTATGTATTATTAATACGAACATCTCCAATCAACACTGCTGAATTTACATCAAGACAATAAATCGAATGGCTCCAATATAGCAGAACAGTGTGTGTATCTATGGCTACTGACCGAGTTGCTTCTACATATTCAACCTGGACAGAATATCAGTAGTGCACAAAATAATATAATTTGCATTGTATTTCGTGTGCACAATTCAGAAACACCAAGCCAAGCATGACAAGGCAGAAGTTAAAAAGGAAAACAAAAGACAAAAGCTTTTCAGCAAGATCACTTTTACTGCATGATATGAATACAGTAAAACAGTAAACACAATTTCACAGTAAAACTTTAGTTTTTCCTCAGTGATTGATGTCAACACTTTGAATCTCCATTTGCTGAAATGCCAACAAAGTTAAGACAAGTATACTGAAGATGCCCCTGCAAAGCCCCCTGAAGTTTCTCTCTTCGATAGAACTGACAGTGTGCCAAGCATCATGAACAACCTACAGTATTCATTCACTCATGTCTTTTGTGTGTCTGCGCCATTGGGTAGAGCTGTCATTGATTTTCTGTGAGCTGCACATGAACAACCGACACACCGGGGCCTCCACCAGCCGCACACACCTCACCCATCATTCCGTCTGGACAATTGCACATGAATTAAGGGTCTGATAATAACCTACGTTGGCTGCACCAATCAACATGAAGCTGACAGACAACACCAGGTTCCTTATCGGTGCAGGCAGCTGAAGCGTAAGTCGAGAATATCTCGCCAAAGAAAGAAATAAATAGAATAAAGAGTGCCCAAGAACAACAGTGTGAAGGATTTGACAGTCCGCTGGGGACAATGAGACAAAGGCATCTATCAATGAAAGTGGGGAACAAATATGACCAAAAGGCATTTGGACAGTTCGGAGAAACAGAGAAGCCAGTGGGATGCAAAAATTGCACAATGGGCCGGATTTACTAACATCCCAAATAAAGAGTGCTGAATTGCGAGGGCATTGTATAATATTGCAGTCGTACGTATTACTGTTGAACAAATAGGAATTTTTAGCGTAAATGACAACCGGTGCAAACACCATGAACACAGCAGTATGAGAAGTCTTGTGTTTCCCGCCGTGGAGAGTAGGGACGCAAACGCAAATTCAATACGATGGAATTAGAGGTGTTGGTGGAAGAGACAAATAAACACATTGGAGAGCTACAGCAAAGACGTGAATGTAACACGAGAAACCACCGTAAGGGAGAGTACACTTATTCCTGATGTTATAAAGAAGGCCTATTGTATACTATTATTGCTGGGAAGCAGATATTCACAGTTTATCATGCATGTGTACTAGATTATTCTAAGGAAAACAATGTATCTCAGTCCCAATCAGAGCCAACTCGGCGGTTTGCACATTCTTTTCAAACTAATTAAATATAAAGTAGGTTCTGTCACAATCCCCTGAAATAGCTTTTAGGCTTGATAGATCAGATTGCGTATAGTTGATTAATACATTTGTATGTTCCCCTCACATTTTTTTTTCACATTAACATTGAAACAGCCCAAATTGCATGTTCATTAAGGCAAACGTAGCAAATGAATAATACGTGCTATCTGTTGCACTTTTGAAACATGTCATCCTCCATAGATCAGTTTCCGTTTTATTTGCGAGTGCTATCAAGTTTGCACGTTTTACTTACGCAAACTTTTAGTAAATCTGGCCCTATGTGTTTAAGGATGTGGTTTTCAAAGTGAAGGATGGGACATCTCAATAGATTGTGCGATGATTTTGTGGCAACCTGTGCCCCCTGAACATTTGTATTATTTAAGTGATTTTCATACAATTAGAATACTGTGTGATATATGCAAATATTTACGGTTTTCATTATTATGTTTTGTATATGTAAGCACATTTAAGAAAAAATATTAACTGCAAATATCACGGTGGTTATACTTTCTACTGCCCTGCATTAGCTGAACTTTGAGTAGTCTACACAGTAAGCACTGCATACAAAACATGACAATAGAGGACCAGGCTGGCCTAATATTTAGAGAGGCCATCTGTCAAGCTGAGGACCAGCTAAGTATTATTGAGCTGCACAGTTTATACTGTACGTCCTCCAGAGGGCATTTTGCTCTCTGACCTTCCTACGGGGGAAGCAAGCATTAGGTTTCGTGAATTTCTTTCTTATTATTCTTCCAGGGCATTAATTAGGTATAGTTCACGTAGATGGTGTCTATATTTAGCACCGTCTTGGCTCATCCTTGTCATTTGTCCTCTTGAGGGGAGGAAGTTTCATCAAGCAGAGGTAGAGAGGAAGAAAAGATACATTTTGGAAATCACTGTACATAGGGCAAGGATGTGTGACGCATATGAAGTCTAATGGCTGACAGAGGACCTAAGGCCAT
Source organism: Forbesichthys agassizii (assembly GCA_026546735.1). Taxonomy (NCBI): domain Eukaryota; kingdom Metazoa; phylum Chordata; class Actinopteri; order Percopsiformes; family Amblyopsidae; genus Forbesichthys; species Forbesichthys agassizii. The sequence continues at coordinate 8,196 of JAODLL010047167.1, read as the reverse complement.
GTTTTAATGATTTAAGCACATGGTCTAAAGCACAAGGTGCAAACGGTATTTAGGGCATGTCCAAATCAGCTTTTGCTAGTTAAATGGCAGATATGACGGTATAATTCCTGCAATTATACTATTATACTGTGATGGCGGAAGTTAAAAGAAAGAGCGCTCTGTAAACACCTCAACTGCTCATTCACAAGTGGAATCGCACGATGCGTCAGCAATGCGCTAGACCACACCTCGAGTTTAAGCCAACACACCTGCGGTCCATTTGCTACAGTATTTAAACAACGTGAGCGCTGGACGGGAAAAGGACAAACGCGTCGATATCAAACTAGCAAAGTGCAGAGTGTAAGACAGGGCTTCTAAAGGGCAACAGTCTTGTGTGAGAGACGAATAACATTTTAATAGCGTGTCACCTGATGGTAAACACCATTCATTGCTACTGCAAACTGACTTGCTTTGTTTGAAAACAGTTTCAAACCTGTGTGCATTGGGGTTTGGGAAACATCATGGCAGGCAGGGGAATGAGCTGTCAGTGTGAGCAGTCAGAGAGTAAGACTACTGGCTGCACATGCTCTGGGCCTATTCTCTTAATTACACCTTAATTGCGATTGTAAAACAGTGTTCCGGCACAAATGTATGTATAACATTTAGCTAATTAACAACCAGTCAAAGAGATTTCAGGTGAGGGAGGGGTTGCTCGCATTCTTGTGTTTGAAACTCATGGATGCAAAATAATCTCAGATTGTGCCTTTAAAGCAGGGTTTAATGCTCGGTTCCCAGAATTTCATTACCAGCACGCATACAACATGCATGCATCAGCTGCACACAATTAGCTTATTCTATTGTAGATATAAGTATAATAACTTTGCTATTACTAGTGAGTGTCTGTTGATATAGCCTAGCCAAGTGTAAATGTTAGGAAGATATGCTGATGTCACGGCCCTGCTTGATTTTGGCAGGCCTCTGGTCTTCAGTGGCTGTAAAGAGCCTAATTAGGCTGATTAAGGGCACCTGTGCCTGACACTTATATAGGTGTGGTGCAACACACTGTCAGGGTGACTCTCCTGGCACCCTGACACATTCTGTTTGTTGTTTGGGTCTTAGGTTGGTTAGCATGCAACACATATATTCAGTACATACACCTACTGACTTTCACACCTCATTCTGTGCTATTCTGTTTGTCAGTGAAGTGTTTGGGTTCGTTTGGTTTACGGCCCATGAGCCAGGTCGTAACACTGATAAAATAAGTGTTATCGACCTGATCTCATATCATATAGAAACACTTATAAAAATAGTAAACTAATATACGAGCTGTACTTCTCCATGGGCACTTTTGGGTACAGAGGCCAATCATGCCGTGCTGATTTGTGTTTCCATTAACAGTTTAACTGTGCCAAGTTGTGCCAAGACGCTCATGAGATGGAACTGATCTGGACCCACCTCCAACTGCATTTAAACGGCTTTGACTCGAGACAAACGTAATTTAAAGCAACACACCTTCAAGCAGGTAACCTTGTTGTAATGGTAATGCAAACATAAAATGGTCTGACCGTACTGTGCCAAACCAAGCCAATACAGCACTTGGCATTTTAAAACAATACTTACAGCAAATGTGCAAATACATAAGTAGTCTAATGATGTTTGCAGGTGTGTCTAACAAGTCAGAAAATACTAAGGTAATAATATCACTTGATTCATATATCTGCACATCAAACTAACTCCTATTAAATGCAAAGCAGCATAGGACTATATCCAATGAGTACTGAAAATAAGGCAATTGCTTTATCATTACACACCAACAGCTACAGAGACTATCCCTATATACCCAATAATGCAATTTTGATGTGTGTACAGGGTGCTGTAATTGCATTTATATTTTGATACACAGTATGTGTGCGTATACCCACGCACATGTGGGGGTGGGGGGGGGAGGAGAGTGCCAAGCGCATGAACGTCTGTCTTTGTAAGTGTGATGGCATAGCTTACTGTGTCAGCAACTGTGTTGTAAGAGCCCTTCTTAATGAGAAAAGGCCTGAAAGCAGGTCATTTATCAAGGGTTGCCATGTTTTTTATATATATATATATATATATATATATATATATATAAAGAAAAACTATGTCCTTAAAAATTCATCATGAACATACAAAATCAACTATTAAGCATTTTTTTGGTGGTGACTAAATGAAGAGACTGATAAGGACACATACTGTACACACAGACATTTTACAAATATTATAAACTGGTTGTGAGAAATGTGCATAATATAAAAAAGGTTATTATGACTATTATTAATCATAAAAAAATGGTATGTACTGTATATGCAATTACCAAAGACATGCGTAAAATTAGTAATGTTATGTTAAATCACTGATAATCATATTTCATATAGTATATGAAACGATGTACATATACTGAGTGTAATAGACAGTAGCCCAGATAATAAATATGTATGGGCTTGTTTCTGTAAGCCATATGGCGAATTCTTATACAGCGTAGCTGTTATATTGCATGCTAGTCCTATCAAAATGTCATCTACAATCCTATCCATGGAGGAGTGTGAAGAAATAGTGTGAGTTTCTAACTTTCTAACAGGTAATTCTCCTTGTTATTTTCACAAATATACAACTCAGTTGCAGAGGCTAAAGAATTGCTTATGAGAAGTTATTATCTATAGTTTGACAATGTGACAACATCCTGACACATTTGACACATCGAGAATCAACAATATTCATTGAATGAGATGATATTGTTGCTGTATATTGCAATAAATATCAGGTAAACACTGGAAAGAAACATTTCCCCCCTGAATGAATGTTTACACTCTAGAAAATGCCCCAGAGGCAGTCCCAAGTCAGCAGTGAATTGATCCAAATTAACTTTAACTCCATTATACAACTGCTCTGGAAGAACAGTGATTGTTTTAAGTGTCCTGCAGTTTTACAGCTATAGCTGACCTTACACTAGAGAATTTATTATAGAAAGACTTCTAAAATACAAGAGTCTGACACCCTTTCACACTGACCATACACTAGACGACTGAAAAGACTTTGAAAACACGTTTTACAATCTGACACCCTCTCACATCTACAGACAATGCATCATTATAGTCACAGCGTTTTTAGTCTAGCGTGAGAGTTTGCTCTGCACACAACACCAGGTCCATAGGCTACAGTGTGGCCTAGCTCATAAAGTGGACAACGATGGTAAGGAAAGCCGTCCGACTGAAGAAGGAGGCCATTTGGGAATATGTTGTCCCGGGAGACTCCAGAAGTGGTTGCAAAGTACTGACAGGCCCAAGAGGTTGCAGCATCTGCTGTGAAAAAGCAAAGCAGCTGGTGTGGGAGAGGTTCGGAGAAGCCATGGAGAAAGACTTTCGGTTAGCACCAAAGTGTTTCTGTAAAAGCGACCTCCAAAATAGTGGTAGAGCTAGATGAGTCGATCAAAACAATTGTAGCAACTCCGATTGGTTCAGCGCTGTCCAATAGTTTTAAAATTAACCAGAGTAGGGTATAGTAGTAACGCAAAGTAGGAGGAAACAACTGCATGAAACGAAGGCTACTATTTTCAAGCAGTACAATACAGTGCCATTTTTAAGTAATATTGAATATATCCTAAACTAAAAACCTATTATGTGAGTCTATAATGAAAAGCTTACATTCACAAACTCCCATTTCAGGAGACAGGGAGCACGTCACAGCTTTCTAATAATTTTCTGTGGGTAATTGTTTGGCTACTGGCAGCGCATGCTTCATTAGCTCCCACCACATTCCCTTGATGTGCTATAACAGTCCCAGACCAACAGCAGATGAAATGGAGGCTCCCTAATCAGGGATGTAAAGACTGTCATGAGCTAGATAGGAGCCTGGGCTGACAGAGTGGTCAACATTGCATTTAACACAGTCTATGCAGCCCATTCTGTAGTGTCTAAGTGTAGACGCAGTGTAAATAGGCCACCAGCTAGGAACGTGCCCAGAAGGTGCAATCCTTTTCAACAAACCTAGTGGACCAAGAAACTAAATGTGAGCAGTGTTTTATATACAGCCAGCTACAGTATGTTGCCTGAAAACAGGTACAGTATGTGTGCGCATGCACAAACAAACAATATGTACATCAATGGCATCAAGACTCGCTCATCAAAGTCTCGCCTTTTCTCCGTCTTGGTACCACAGTGGTGGAATGAGCCTTCAGCAACAGTCAGAACGGCGGAAACCCTACCCATCTTCCGAAAGAGACTCAAGACATCTCTTCACCATCCACCTGGGTACCTTGACAAGCGACCTTGCCACTTCTCAGCACTCCTAATGAAGTCCTGCACTTACTTCTGATGCTCTTATCTCACTATTTTTTTAAATTACCTATTGCACTTTATGCTTAACTATGTGGTAATAGGTATAATGACATTATGCTGCATTTGTTCTATTTAGAATATTGTTTGCTTATAATTGCTGGTATATGACCTGTCCAACTACTGACACATGTACTACATGTAAGTCACTTTGGATAAAAGCGTCTGACAAATGATGTAAATGTACACTTACAGCTAGTATTCAATTTTAAAGCTTCCATTTCAATTACACTAGTATTCCATTTTCATCTATCTATCGATGAGGTATTCACATGCAACTTTAGCATGCTACTGTAGTAGTCCAGTTGGGCCACTAATGTCTGTATTACATTAGTAATTCAGTATAACTGAGTATGTGATCCCTTAGCAGTAGTATGTACTTACAGTATATGCTTATAAATGCTTATGGGAGTTTGGACTCGACTTCTACTTGCTAAGCAAAACAGATCACCACAACAACAAAATAGCTTAAAGCATGTCACTACCACAATTTGGAACTGATTTCAAGCTAGGAAGCCAGAGCTTCATTTTTAACAGGACTTGAAAGTAAACCCGACAAGCTTCTGTGTGAACAGTATTGTACACTGAAGACGTGTGAAATTCTAAACGTGATCCAACGGTTTACACATCTTTGAACAAATGGACCTGCACTTTTGTTCAACTGTCACAGTCTCTCTGTGAAGGCACAAACAAGTTTAAGTGTTCCTTTTGATTCTTTCCCAGAAGCCCCAAGCCATCTCCTCTTATTCTATACTCCATTTCAATGTATTCACACTACAAAAAGAGTGAATATCTTAGCATAAAATACATAAATAAATAAAAAATGCAGACATTGCTTCTTTAGGTGATGTACTAGAAATGTATGTCTGAAATGTACTGTATGAAATGAAATCATACTTGATATTGTAGGCAATAGTACTACTATATAATTACAATTAGTCATAATAGCTATCGTTAATCTGACGCAACAGTTTCTTACACAGAATCACATGGGAAGCCATCCAGTAAAACTGAAATAATATAAAAGGGAAGGTATTTCAAAAACATACAGGTGATTGGATTAACTGGTGGTTAACGTCACACGTAAACTACGCCTGTAGCTGACAACTGATGGTCAGAAACCACTGTAGTTGAATCGCAAAGATTTCAGTCTGTCCAGACTGATATTGCAGCAAAGTAAAACGGAAGCTTGCAAGATCAGGGTGGTATCACAGGGCTTAATAATAGCAGCAGGTTCTCTGCTTTGCAGGTACTATATCGTTTTTGATTGGAAGCTAATAAAGTTGGTCAAATTCACCAAATATCTCCTCACAATTCGCTATCCTTTTTCGGTTTTATAAGACAGCACAGTAAAGATAGACAGTAGTAAGCGAGTGGGAGAGATATAAAAAAGGATTGGTAAATGACTACGGGCCAGTTCCAAACCTGTGTCTCCCAAGACACTTAAGCCCATATGGACAGGAAGTTACTGCATGCGCTCGAGCACAAAGAGCGCAAACACCGCTCACAACAACAATGCCCTAGGCTTCGCAATGCATTTCCATCATGTGGGAGGGGGCAGAGTTTCTGAGGGAGCACCATATGGCATTAAATTAAGAGGCGTTTTGATTTGAGTTCAAAGATAGCAAGCGTTCTCGAGAATGACAGACCCTGTCTTTAAGCCTGCACTTAGTTTCAACTATTTATTTTCCAGTTTCTCCTGCCAGAAATATGACCTGCTAAATACTAAATAAGCGACATAACAGCAACTGCAGGTCACATTTTAAGGTATTTTAATTTACCTTCAGTATGCATGTCTAGCAATATTAGCAGATTACACAAAGAAAATTATGCTCATAGGAATCTCAAGGCTGCCGTTGCAAATGAGAATACGTTCTCAACCGGTCTACCTGGTTAAATAAAGGTAAAATCATTTATTTGTATTTTTGTATTAAATCTGTAATCTGCAAAACTGGCACTGGCTACTGTTGTGCTGCTGGAATAAATGACTAAAAACAGATACGTTCCTGACAACTTGTACCCTGCTTAGGGTAAGCAGCACAACACAACCGGATAAAGATCCACCATGGCTAGAAGATGTCAGCCTAACCCCCTAGTGGAACGCATTTGGACTTTCTGACCACAATGTAAAGCAAATTACTGACTCGCTGTGCAAGTTGGGGCCAATTATATCCGCAAAGGGCAATCAGAACTGCTAGAGGAGGATATCATTGAACCTTTAACAAAGTTGACCTGCATAAATACTAAACTAATGGGCCGTTGGCATATGAATTATTACGTTTTGCAGACTACTGTATAATGGTCAGGCAAAGACTGATCATTATGGATAACTTCAATTTGTTCTGGAAGTGCACACAAGTTATGGGAGCACTTCTGAACAAGGCCAGCGCAAGATTAATACCACACAATGTTCTCTGCTCATTAGATATCCTCTCTCCTTACTCTCATACACCAACAATCAATAAATCATTCAATCGTGACTGAACACTAAAATACAAACCTCTCTATTGTCTTTTCATGTTTGATCACTAGCTAATAAAGAATATGAGCAATAAAATGTATGATTCTAATAATAGTCAATATGATTTATGTCAGAATATTCAGGTGTTCCCCAGGTGTGATAGATCAGCTAATCAACCAGCTAATCCAGAGGAAGAACAAAATGAACCGGGAAGAGATGATCGAGAGAGAGAAAGCAGGGAGGAAGGAAGGCTACTCTCTCCTAAATCACAGGCAATATGCAGAGCGTGACCAGGAGCGAGAGATATATAGATTATTGGTATTGGGACATTAGGACTGGCTGTCTGTCATTTCCGTGTGGATTTCCCTTATCTGACTATCTCATTTTGTGTCTCCCAGTGACCTCGGAACGTTTGAATAAAAACCCCTTTGACCTCACCTCTCGCCTCAAGGTTTTTATTTCTCGCCACTCGGGAGGCCACAGCACGTATACATTCAGACTAGATATTATTTGTTCAATCACAATATCATTAATACATACCGGGTATTCGGAATATGAAGAACTACACTGTTATTCTAGAGTTTAGACAATACATTCATACTTTAATGTAGCGCGCGCGTGCACACACACGCACGCATACACACACACTACCATGGCTAATATATTTGAATGTTAAAAGAATACAATTGCATTCCACAAAACACAGTTTTTACAGTAAGTGCTAAACAGATGTTGGAACATATAGTGTACTGTATGTTTTAAAAGCAACAAAGAAATAACTATAATGTAAACAATATTTTTTTAAAAATTAATTCACTATATCGAAGAAGCTAAGGGCCTCATTTTATTACATATACATAATTACACAACATAATTCGTGGCATTGAAGTCTTCAATATTGTAAGAAAAATATACAGGAATGAAACAATTGTGTCAACATTTGATATTCATTTCTTGGTGATTTGGAAATATAAGTTACCTATCTGGAAAAGGCTGATACATTGTAAATGACAAACACTCGAGACAATATGTTGCACTGGTGTGGAGTTTTATCCTCCTGGGGAAGATAGCTATTCAAATGTGATAGATGTACGTGTTAACGGCAAATGTCTCACCTTGAAGTCAACCTCCCACCAAGAACCATTTGCCCTGTACATTTGCAATGGCATATGCTAAATATAGACTAGCAATTCCCTTTGGATGCTATTTAAAATGCTAATATATGGCAAAACCTGCCATTGTGGTTCTCATCACATACACACCAGTTGGGAGAATTAAGGTTGAGTCTCAAAGAATTGACCATGTTTGCACCTAGGCAATATACTGTAGTTAATTTGGGGCATTGTATATATATATATATATATATATATATATATATATATATATGTGGGGTGT